>CH001382.1:93140-109866 GCA_000149265.1 Ciona savignyi | reverse complement strand
CACATGGTTGACATTGGGGCACTTCTACTATCTTTTCTGCACTCGCTTTGTAGTCCTGAGCGGGGACGAAGATTGAGTATGTTCCTGGCACTAGGAGTCGCCAGTAATCACCCTGCGGCGCCGAGTACACCACGTGACTGATGCCCTTAACAACGACAGCCGCGTCGGGTATTGGGGCGCCGCTGGAGGCATCAGAGAGAAAGCCTTTAACACCGCAAGTCGCCTGTAGAATGCACAGATGATGTTGCAATGTAACTAGGAGTTTGTACGGTCTTGTGGCCGAATGGTAAACGCGACCAATACACTTACCAAATTATATACCGTAAAACTGGTAATAAAAAACCTTTCGTTGATTTTGACCCGACGGTAAAAAATCATAATGTTAAAATGAAGTTTACTTAAATGAGCTTTGTACGATTTTTCAGACATGACCTTACATTTCCCATTTACGGAAATAAAACATGAATATCCTATCTCGCTACTGGCATTGCAAAATATCCCCATTTGCAATGATCTCGTGTATACCTCTAAATACCACAGGACCGCTTGGATCACTTAGATTGTTATGGAAAGTCATTTTAACCCTGTGCCAAACACTAATCTCAACCCCAGAACTAACTTTAACCCCAACCCTAACATTAATATCATGCCTTTTGTAATTACGAAGTATAGTAAGCGATCCATGCGATCCAAGCGGTCCAAGCGGTCCTGTAGTATTTAGAGGTATGGCGTCTCTACATTGCATCGATGATATAACAGGAAACAACCGCAGCCACCGTCATGTCGGCGGTCGCTAATGGATTCAATCTGATTAGGACAACCCACGCACGACAGACTCATCAATTATTTAAACGTTAATTTGGACGTGGTCAGACAAAACATATGGCTACCAATTTGCAATTAAATATGCTTTTTTTGGGTGTTCTTTTTACAATTAAAGAGATTTCAACTAGTTTTAACTACAGGAGAGACGAAAAACCGTTTGTGCTGTTTTGTGCTGAAATAGGGGTTACACTTTTGTACAAGGATCTTGATAACCTGTAGTGAGCTTTTAAGGTTTTGTATAAAATTCTTGTAATGTTATTGGTAAGCGGTATCAAACCCCATTTAACCCAACTAAATCAACTGATCGCACTTCAACCGCAATATATATATCAAAAATTGGCGTCAACGTTAACGGTTTTGAGCTGAAAGAATTAACATCGACATGCTATTATCATATCATAAGCATTGGTCATAGGGCAATCTCAAGGTAATCAACACACAATTTAGACGCACTAAGATATTGTAATAGATACAGGTTTTGGAGTTTATTTCATGGTTTAAAACGTTGTCTAAAAACTAGGGCTAAATCGGATCTCAAACCAAAAATTTCACCTAACAAAAACGACTGAAAATAAATATATAAATAGAGGATAGGATATTTATGTTTATCCCCGTGAATGGGAAAGCCAAGGGGGTTAACACACGGGCAATCGTCAGATCACCTCGCGCCCACCGTCGGGTTACCGGAGCTATTGCAGTGTGTTGTGTATAACTAAGACGTTTTTTTAATTTGGTAGAACCCATTTATCTGCTGGGTTCAGGCAAAGTCCGTTAAGTGTCTTGCCCAAGGACACAACCGACCAGCTAGCGACCAGTTTCGAATCTGCAACCCTTGAAAGACGACGCAATAACCCACAAGACTAACCTGTCTGTCAAATATAAATACACACCACGTATAACAGACACATCACCTGGTATATAAGTTGGAACATTGCGTTCTTGTTTAATGCCCAGTACAGTGGTAAGGTAACCGGTGGAGGAAATTTCACACAACCCATCTCGATTGTGATCTCGAAGCAATTGCTCGCCAGGTAGTTGAAATCCTGCATTCCTGTAACATTATGACGTCACAGAACAGTATGACGTATAACTGATACAATATGAAGTCACACAAGTAAAACAACGTAGCAATAATTGGTGGATTATTCGGGCGATTATCTATGGGGATAAAACATAAATATATCATTCTATCCTATACTGGGAGCGAGTACTCAAGGAGTATTATCACATTGACAGCCCGCAGATTATACCCCGCGCCTACCGTCGGGTAACTAAAGCTATTACAATCTGTTGTGTAAATCACACGTTTCTTCAATTTTAGATCAACCCATTACTGAGTTCAGGCGATATTCGCTAAGTGCCTAACTGAAAGACAGACAACGACTGGCTAGCAAGCAGTTTCGAACTTGCAATTCTCCGTCTAAAAGACGACGCACTAAACCAACCAGCTAATCTGTCGGATATTCTATCCTTTCACCACGACATGCACAACCAGTACCCACCTCCCCGTATGCTATACCACGCTGCTCCGTTTGTTGTGCCGTGGTAAAACCCGTCTTCCTTCGAGCAACCCCTCGTGCCCGCCATTTGTAAGTTTCCGTTGCTGTACGCAGCTGACAATTGCCGGAAGATGGCGTCGTCGGGTGATCCTATAAATAGATGTTAAACCTGCTAAGTTACGGTTGTGTGGCCGAATCATTGTAAAATCCAAAAGGTAAATCCGATTGTAAATGAATTATTAAATAAATCCCGTCTTAAACTTATTAGAGAAATTAACCGCAACTTAATTTCTTTATATACAAATATAGGCCTACATGTTTTACTGTACGAGAGCTTGTACTTGGACTTGCTTGCCTTTTTTGAGACAAACATATGACTACTAATATTCTAGGATTGAAATTCCAGAATGGTTCAGCAACTGGACTGTGGTCATGGTGTGACCCCCTCCTATCCACAGTCGAGGGGTAAACCCCCACACCCCACAAAAATAACGTACCCACCTTGATAATGTCGTTGCGTTCCGTCACACGTAGCATCGAACGGATAGTTCGCCACCAAATCTCCTCCATGCAAATTAGCTGACAGGACAAAAGGAACGCTCATAATCCATTCAGCTACTGCCTCTGTTTCGCTCTGGATCTGTAACATTGTAAGGTAAAGATAGGTTATTCATGTTTATCCCCGCTGTTGGGAAAATCAAGGGGATTAACACACGGTCAATCGACAGATTACCTCGCGCCCAATGTCGGGTTACCAGAGCTAATACAGTGTGTTAAGTATGATTTACAAGTTCCTTTAATTTAGTAGAACTCATTAATCCGCTTAGTTCAGGCAATGTCGGTTAAGTGCCTTGCCTAAGGACACAACCATCTAGCTAGCGACCAGATTCGACTCTGTAACCCTTCGGCTAAAAGGCGTCGCACTAACCCATCAAGCTTATCGGTTTGAGCTTAACCCTGAGATTTTTCTTTTTTTCAGACTAAGTTTTGATCCCACCATAGGCTTATCACCAGGCATTTATTTTTAAAACAAATATATTATATATATATATATATATATATATATATATATATATATGGTGACCAGTCAACTGAACCCCTTACAACTGAACCCCTTACAACTGAGCCCCTACAACTGAACCCCTTTACAACTGAACCCCTTTTAACCGAACGCTTTTAATTGAAAAGGGGATTCAGTTGTAAAGAGGTTCAATTGAAATGGGTTCAGTTGTAAAGGGGTTCAGTTTAAAGGGGTTCAGTTAAAAGGAGTTCAGTTGTAAGGGGCTTAATTGTAGGGGTTCAGTTGTAAAGGGTTCAGTTGTAAGGGTTCAATTGTAAGGGGTTCAGTTGTAAGGGGTTCAGTTGTCATGGAACCATACATATATATATATATATATACTTTTTCAGTTAAATGACCGTGTTTTTCATACAAACTGGTATCGGACGCGGTAATGTTTGGGCTAAAAAACACTAATCATGTTTTAAAATGAAAATGGTAGCCTATATATATTGGTCGTCTTAAACATGCGGTTTTTATTCCCATCCTATCTTAATTGTGAGTAAAAAAATACAGTGTTATATAACCAAATACACACACATCAATATTTAATATTTTTTCGATTTTTTTATAATTAAAAAAACACTAGATCAAAGAAACGTCTCAACCAGCTTTTGAATGCATTTCATGGTTGAATAAACCCATGAAACGTCATAATAAGTCGTTGTTGGTCATGAAATAAATCAATGACGACATCTTGCATCTAATCAATAACTAGTTTTTCTAATCATCACATAGCAGGAAGGCGAATATATCCTCATTAGTCAGTGCAGGACCTATCTAAGAACCGTTCGAAACCGGAGAAGCGAAATTATTGATTTTCCATCCAATATGCCAGCGCAGTGTCTCAAAAGGAACAGCTTGCGGTATTATAATCCTATTATTTCGTCATTGAGCATATTTATACGTTATTTATAGCCAGCGTGACGTTTTTACGTTCGTACATTATTCAGCAATTTCAAATAAGAGCAATCTTTAAATACAGGCCGTTCTATTTGTAACAAATACCGGCCTGATGTATATATTTATCCTTGGCATTGGAACAAAAAGGCATTGTTACAAGGAAAAAGCATGTGTCCACTGTCGGGTTACCTGATACAATGCACTTATTGTTATGTATAACTATTATTTTTTAAACAAACATTAATAGTTGGATTTTAAATGTGTTTTAACGCCGTCTTTTTCCGTTTATAATTTTTTGTCAAAGGTCCTGCTTCGTGTTTTTATCGTGAAAACAAAAAATACAGTAATCTAACCAATCTGGTTTTATTAGGCGAATTCAGTATACTATAAATACTAGGTTTTGGCTGTAACACAATAAATAGTTAAATTGACTTTAAGCCGCAAGTGTATACTTTAATTTTATTCCATTTGCTAATACTTATTAGCAGGGACAATGTACCATTTTCCAGTTTTATTTGATCAAGTGTTGAGATTAGTTAAGGGCGACTAGGTATACGCCGTTGGTAAACAAAGCTAACTTGGTAGAACCTGTAAATTGATAGTTCTAATTCGTGTACAGTGTACAGCACAGACGAATAAACTCGATAATTTGAGGGTGGGTAAAATTTGAACTGCAGAATTTACAATGTATTTTAGTACTAAGGAGTAAATTAAACTTAAAACTTGGTCAACAATTTGGCAGATATTAATTTCATCCATTGTACACTATAGTAGGCTATATGACGCTAATTGATTTAAATGTTGGTAACAAAGGCTTGTGTGACATCACAAATCATAAAATTCCTATATTCAAAGCATGTGGCATAGACAACGTATAAACACAGTGGATTGATGGGTCGATAATATATGACTGTGATAAATTATTGATCATACATACGCGTCAGGAAATGATTAGGAGGAAATATTAGGTTTTCCCACATGTTTCATGGAACTGTACAGGAATACTGCGGTTAAAACCGACAATTAACGTTATATGCGGACAACATATCACATTTCGTTTTCATTACTGTGTTTTTATCTTTTATTCTTTTTTCTTGCAAAAAGCCCGTGGCTTGCTGTGATGCAACTATGTTTTTTTTCCGTTTTTATTCTCATCTTTCTTTTTTTAAATATGCCTTTTTGACTTATTTCATAATTGTATTTCAGGAGAAAAAACGTGGCAAATTATTCATTTTTAAGGAGAAACTATTTTTTATTGTATTTTTAAGGAGAAAAAACGTCGCCGATTATTCAACCGAACTGAATTTTGCAGTGATACATTCTACCAGGTTTATAAGCAATATAAACTGGTAAGTTAGCACAATTTTCATGACCCAAAACTTGATATTTCCAACATTTTCTTAGTTAAACAGTTAGTTTGCACTAATGGGGACCACACAGCACAAAAATAGCGAATACCAAACAGCAGACCACGTTTTTGCTAACATCTAACAAAACAATTTGAAATAAGATCTATAAACATCAATTCTTACCTTTAATCCTCGGATCGCTTCCGCTGTATACGCACGGTTGTACGCAAGACGGTTTGAGTCTCCAGTACGGCAAGCGATTTTATCAAAATCGGGAAAATTTCGGTTCAAATCGTAATGCGCCGCATTGCTTCGGCCTAGTACGTAGTCTTTCGGGAAACTCTGCGAAAGAAAGATGAATTTCTACCGAATATATCAAATAATCAAAAATACACAATGTTTGTGTCGAATATTAAGTAATTTGTTTTTATTGTTTCAAGGATAACTAAAGGGTGGAAAGGAGTAAAGTAGGGAAGACGGGAAACTGCTCATTTTCTTAAACAATATTAGATTGAACCTAGCATATTATTTATGGAAATGAAATCTCTATATTAAATGGAATCGTAATCAAGTTATGAAATAGATGATCGTTCTGCGATCGATTTTATTGAATGAGAATTATCTCGATCAGATATATTAATGCGTGCTACTGATTACTCTGGTGGATTACAGCGTCTACTTTCAACCAAAGGTTTCCAGGTTCTAAATTGGTCACTACTTGTTGTTTTAGAGCATGGCATTTTACGGACATTGACTGAACCCAGCAGATTAATTGGTTAGTTTTAGCTTAGTTTATTCATTTTTGCTTCATAATTAAAAAATGTCAAACGAACCAAATCACAACACATGATCAGGAAAAGACGGCAAAACGAACAGTCGTTAAAACACGTCATTTAAAAAAGGATATAATTTAAGAAATATAGCGGACGCGGCCGCCAAACCTAAGCGAAAGAATTTGAAGGAACGTGTCTATCACATACAACATCCAGTAACCTGACGGTGGGCACGTGGTGATCTTACGATTGCCCGTGTGATAACCCCCTTGGTTTTCCCATTAACGGGGATAAACATGAATATCCTATCTTAGTAACAACAGACGGAACCTTTTGTTTTGATGCTTTTTCGTATCCGTCGGGGTTCATGCTCGGTAGTAGGTGGATTCGGACGTTTTCAATGATCCTCAAGATAGTAGAGTTGCCCTGCATGTTAAACCAGGAGTGAGATAGGGGTGAGGGCCGTCAGCCGAAATGTCATGAGATCAAACCCAACAGCTAGCACAGCCGAAAGGTTGTGGGAGCGAAACCAAGAGCTATTAATGAGTAGATATCACCCGAACCCAGTGGGTTAATAAGTTGCAGTAAAACAAAACAACAGTTTTTAATGTTACACACACTTTAATAGCTCCGTTAATCCGACACGAGGTAATATACAGACTGAATGTATTACTGCGTTTTCCCATTCACCGGGATAAACATAATCCTTATCCCCGAATTCCCCTTTTTATTGGACTTGGCCCTAAAGCATCGTTAATTGGGGTTCAATTAGTTGATTGGTGCACCGCTATACCCCCGGGTCGTGTTAACCCAATGCACAGTTGATAACAAGCACACCTGCCAAGCTTGCAACGAACTAGACCAGATGGTAGCTCCATGCATAATTGATCGCTCACCTTGTGATATTCGTCGCATAGATATTGAGCCAAACCTATCAGCATTTCCCTTCCTACTACCTCATTACCGTGCATGTTGGCAACGTATTTCATCTCGGGAACTCCTGTAGGAACGAAGTTATTTACATTTCCGGCAATGTAAAAAATGTTTAAATTGGTTGATGACATTGGTGAATACTTTATTATACTTTGATGACATTGCTCAAGAATACTGTTTTACACTTTTTTATTAATTTATACTTTAAATCTTATACATATTTTTTTATACTTTACATATTGCTGAAGAATACATAGGAACTCCTGTAAAAACGAAGTGTTACCGGAACTTGGTATTAAAATTTCCGTCAATATCCGTAGAAAATGTTCAAATTTTCTGATTAAATCCAAAAAAAATTTTTTTTTTATTTGACCAAGACAAATTTCGAACTCATGATGGGCTGGTCACTTGGATGTTTTTGTACAGAAATGGCATATATGTATGGGTAAAATTACCAATTCTTTAGAGAACCGTACTTAAGCATGCTTTACTGATCGACATATCACATCATTTACTGGGATCAGGCAATGTCCGCTAAGAAGTGTCTTGCACAGAGACTAAACAGACTAGCTAATAACATCAGCATATACATATATAAAAAATGATATCGGCCAATAAATCAATAATCAAATTAAAGCAAGGTTGACATTGTTATAATAATACGCCGATTAATCAACCCGGTTCTTACCTGGTATATGGTGTGAGGTGTTCGATGAAAATACGATCACCCATAATTCCCTCCCTTCTACGCTTCGTCCAATCGATGTAAGGCTGGTTATATCTGGAAAATAGGCAGTTTTATTCATTTTATTCATGTGAATGGGAAAACGAAAGGGGCGTTACCGCACTGGCAATGGTCAGATTACCTCATGCCTACTGTCGGGTTAGCGATTGCAGTGTCGTGTATGATTAAGATCTATCTTCTTTTTTTATCGTGCTTAGTTTCGAATCAATAATGGGTTCATTGCTAAGGCCGTTTTGTATTGAGATCGGTATATGTATCGGTGGCGTTAATCATTTGTCCACACGACCGCACTTCCTTTTGTTTTAGTAACTTAACAATAAACTGGATTAGTTTAGTTTATTTTTTAATTTATGCTGACATCACATTTTTACAAACGACAATAATATATACAGTAATGTACAGCAAAGGATGCAGCGAAAGACCAACAAGTCACCGAGTCAGCTGCACCCTTTGTGTTTAGTTATAGATAAATAAATAAAAAATAAATAAATAAAAATAAATACATGGGTTCAGGCGACATCCACGAAATGCCTTGTCAGAAATGACTATTCGTTGATTGGTTTCGACCTCATAACCTCTCGGCTCTCAGCCAAAACGTTAACCAACCGAACTATACCTTTTCTACTTACTAAGATAGAGTATTTATCTTCGTGGGTGAAGAAAACACCAATCATTACATTGATTGATAAGCACGTGCCCACCGTCGGATTATCGGAGATATTGCAAACCGTTTAATATTTGGCAGTACTTCTATTCTAAACGATCGAATTGAAACCAGATGATCGAAATAACGTATGTTAAAATTCCAAAAACAGAGGCATATATATATGACTTTGCCAAAGGTAAAAGAGATGACAATATATTATTTTGCAGTCCAGTATAATTTCCTTGTGTAAATAATTAGGCAACCCACGGTTGAACAATATACGGTAAAACGGCAAAAGGGAAAATAAAAAATAAACCGCGCACTTTAAGTATTGTGTTAAAACACAAATAATCCGTTAAAATGGGTGGATATTGTCTGGGAAGAAACTATAAGAACAATAAACCAAAACTGATAGTTTAGTTTATTTCCCCCCAATATTAAAAAAATGACCAACGAATTAAATCACGGCATAGGAAGAGAAAATAACGGCAAAACGAACAGTCGTTATAAAAGAATTGGAATTAACTGAAATCCCTTTACGTTTGAGAATAATAGACTGTTATAATCCATTTGTTTTAGTTTAGACACCAACATTAACCGACCTTTGCATTTTGTATTAGTGGCTTGTAATGCTTGAGTCATCTCTTCATAATTGTGATGTCGGTTGACGACAACTTCGTCGAATGATCCTTCGCTAACACCGTATTTCAGAACCGAAATTAAAAATAAACAAATCAACTTCATGATTCAGCGTTCTGTGAAGAAATTAAGAACTTTATTTCCAGGATGGCGCTTGAACTGCTGTTCTAGCTTTTTGCGAAAATGGTTGAAAACACCTTTTTGCTTGGTATCTTAGTGCATAGACTTTTAGCAGAAAGGTTGCAGGTTCGAAACTGGTCGCTAGCTAGTCGGTGGGGTCTTTGGGCAAGTCACTTAACGGACTTTGTCTGAACCCAGTGGATTAGTGAGTTTTACCAAATTAAAGAAACGTTTGAATCATGCACAACACACTGCAATAACGAAGTAATCTGACGATTGCCCGTGTGTTAACGCCCCTTTCGTTTTCCTATTCACGAGGATAAACATGAATATCCTACCCTATCCTAGCATAGTAAAGCCTCTAAAACTGCTATATGGAAATCAAACATTAATAATTTACGAAGAACAAAAAGAGAGCACAGAATTATCTGTGACAGGGAACATTCCTTTATAAATCTTAAACTGGCAAAGTAACTACGATTTGAACTGACATGGAATTCTTATAGAAGTTTCACTAAATACAGCAAAAACTAAAACACTGACTATAAAACAACGGAGACCATTGCAAAGCTAGTTATAAATTCCTCTATAAACCTAGGGATTACTTGACATATTAGTATTTCTGTGGTTCCATTGATTCTTTTAGTCCAATATATATCGGTCATAACTAAAATGGTCAGTAGAGAGACACTACGCAAACGAACTGTTTGTTAAACTAACCACCAAGTGAAGCAAACACAAGGACTCGGCGATATTTATTCGTTGCCTTTTTTCTTTTTCGACAGTGTCTCTCTCTCTCTACTCTCTCTTTGGCAGTTTTCACTGTCCTTTTTCTAAGGTGTTTAATCAATTATTCTTTCTATTTCTTCAATGCAAACTGACTTTACGTAAGACGCAAATGCAAACTGACCGAAACCTACGCTCAAATGTTTTTAAAATTCTACTTAAAAATCTTAAGCTGGTACCTCTTCCTACGCCGGGAACTTTTTTTAACATGCCCGACCGCACAGTCTGGCGGTTTAGTGCGACGGCTTTCAGCCGAAGGGTTTAAGATTCGAAACTGCTCTCTAGCTCGTCGCTAGCTAGTTGGTTGTGTCCTTGGGCAAGGCACTTAACGGACATTGCCTGAACCCAGCGGATTAATGGGTTCTACTAAATTGAAGAAACGTGTGATTCATACACGACATACTGCAATAGCTCCGGTAACCCGACGATGGGCTCGAGAAGATCTGACGATTGCCTGTGTGCTAACCACCTTGGTTTTCCCATTCACGGGAATAAACGTAAATATCCTATCCTATAACAGCTAGCAGATGCACAATCAACACCTTTATTTCACAAATCACTGCTCCATTATTACAAAACTTTACAGCTAAACGAGAACAGCGACTTTGCTGAACGAAAACAAAATACAATATGGATAAGTAATCATAAACACACTATTAATGAGAGAATAAAACAGCTCAACACTTGAAAAAATATCAAACTACAGAAAATGTTAATATGAATAAAAAGGTTCTATCGCCTTATACCGGATCTATTGCAGTATATTTTTTCGATCGGTTAGTCCGGTGATTAATTGCTACGCCTATCAACCGAAGGGTGCAGATTCGAAACTCGTCGCCAGCTAGTCGGTAGTGTCCTTGGTCAAGTCATTTTACAGACATTGCCTAACCCAGTGGAATGAAGAGTTCTACCAAGGTAAAGGAACATCTTAATCATACACAACACACTGCAATAATAGCTCCGGTAACCCGACAGTGGGCGCGAGATGATCTGACGATTGCCCGTGTGTTAACCTCCTTGGTTTTCCCATTTACATAATTGTCAATTAGGGTTAAAATAAATGAATTAGTGAAGCATTTAATAGGTGTTAGCTGATATGTATTTGCAAGGAAAAGTCATGTCAGACCAGACAATAATGATAATTAACACGTGGTTGACACTCAGTTTTATTCATATAAGCTAGGTTGGCTTAATTGTTGGTTCATACATTGCATAAATCAGCTAACACCTCTTTCATACATCAATTGCCTTCTTTATTGTTGTAATTGGGTATTCGTAGCTCTATGGCCACCACCCGACACACGGTAGAAAGGTCACTGTATACGTTTAGCAAAGAAGAGTTCTCCGGAAATGCAATGTTTGTGCGGCTAATAACCAATGCGACCGATTGAGATATATAAAAACGATCTTTGTGAGTCCAGTCCGGCCCGTTGGTCTAGCGATGTCCTTGGGCACTTTACGGACATTGCCTGAACCCAGCGGATTAATGGGTTCTACCAAATTAAAGGAACGTGTCTATCATATACAACACACTGCAATAGCTTCGGTAAACCGACGGTGGGCGCGAGGTGATCTGACGATTGCCCGTGTGTTAACCCCCTTGGTTTTCCATTCACGGGGATACAGATGAATATCCTATCCTATCCATTGCATGTGGGTCCACAACTTTGGAAAGCAAAAAAATAATACGAAAAACTTTCCGAAATAAACGGTCGTGTAAACAAATGGTTAACTTAACCGTTTCATATAAAGATTTCTACATTAAAATGTTTTTGTGACGTGCCCATAATCGGTCGGAAACTTAACGCGAAATGTCAGTTCGAGATTTCGTCTCAAGCTTTCCAGTTAATATCGAGATACTTGCGCGTATGAGGACTGTATTAGATGCATTACGATTATGGTAGTTAGTACAGATGGTGATATACCCTGCAGGATGCATGTTATTACTAGATTAAAGGCGAAGTGTGTTTTAATCCAAATTTTAAACCATTTCATTGCAGGTTAGGTGTATTATTTGTATACTTTGAACAAATAATCATGAAATTCTTCATTCTGCTGGTCGTCTATGGTTTTAATATAGCTGTATCCGGTAAGGTTTTTAAACGTAGATATTATTATGATTTTTAACTTTGAATATTTTAGGACTACTAACTTCTCAGAAGGGAAGTTTCGATCTATCTTACGGACAGAAATCCCCGAAGAAAAAGACATTTGTCCCCTACATGATGTGCTTGGATTCTGTACCGATTCTAGTCGACATAACAGTTAGGAACAAAAATCCATCTGTGCTCCACACATACCAGGCGAGAGTGAGCGAAATCTTTATACATGGCTTTACACTTCAAATGGAGGGAACTGTAGAGGATGACTGGCAAGAGAATCTCTTTGTGGATTGGACGTTTTACTCAGGTTGGTGGAGTTAAGTTTTCTTCGGGATTGGATTAAACGCTTTGAGAATATCAATATGGATATTACAAAATGTTGCATAGTACCAGTGGGTTGACAATACGGAGTGGTAAAGCCGAATTTCGTGTTGTAACCAAATTTGTCGTTCCAAATTCGAAGGATAAATATTGCTTGATTACCCGTTTAGTTTATAAAATGTTTAAAATAACTTATTTTGAAGGTCCGGGCATTACACAAAACAGGAAGTATATTTGGATGCCGGAGCCAAGCAAAGCAGAAGGCCAAACTCGAGCTGAAGCCGACATGTCGTGTCGGAACTTCAATGCAACGTTAGTGGACATTGTGGACAAGCAGATGTATGACGCAGTCTATAGTTACGTCAATGCTACGCTCGTGAGTGTTAATGAAAATCTTGCTAGTTTTTGGCTAGCGATGACATACAACCCAACGGTTTGTGTTAACAAATTTGTATTTTCGTCTATTATACTGCATTTTATATATAACGCTTATCGTGATAGGAAGCTATCATATTTGAAAAGTTAACCTAAGGTAAACATCTAGATTTATTACCTCACTTCATGTAAATGTTTTTGTATAATACCAAGTATTAAGGTATAGGATCCGTCCCTACCTACGCTTTTGAATGAGATGTTTTCGTCAATTCTGCTAACCGCTCGGCCGAACACGTTTTAATATATCCAACGTGTGTTTTAATTTAATGAACTGAACTTAGTATGTTTTTATTTTACCAGAATGGCACAATGTCCTTAAGCACTGGAGAGCCGGGCTTCAACGGCAATTGGTATCCTGGCTATCCCAATCCGACCTACACCGCAATGGGTATGCAAGTAAAAACCAGACCAACCGAACTCGTCGGTCTTTGGAACAACAATCTTCTAACTGTAACTCCACCTAACACGCGCTTGCTGTGTGCTAAGCTATTGTGGACCGCCAACTTCACCCTGCAAGGTTAAGCAACAGCACACCACTGGAACATTTATCCATCATAATAACAATGTGTTTTCTCTGCGATTTGCATGTTTGTTAGCTTTTCCAGTTTCATTATTAACGATCTTGGTGACTTTTTATTCACCCCGCATCTAAATCTGAAATAGAAGCCACGTCATTCATCTGCGCTGTTTTCATTCGAATTTGCTGGCTTTACCGAATTTTTCAGAGAAACCAAGGATACATACGCACTGAAGTTACGGTTTGCTTTCTTGAACCGCCTTTCGCAGTACTGATTGTATTTTTATAATATGAACTTTTAACTGCTTTTTGCATGCTGCGTTGCTTTAATTGTTTATTTTGCATTTGTTTATATATATTGTTCTATTTGATTTTCGGTTTAATGCCTTAAATTTTATAATATGTTTGTGTCTTATAATATATACAGATTAGTTTGTAAACTGAGTGACGCAATTTGTATTTCCAATTGTGACGTAATTACCGTGACACAATGGGTTGCATTTGATAACAATTTAACCATTTGAAAGTGCGCTTGTAAATAAAATACTTCATAATTAATGTTTAGACAAATCCTTTAACATATTTGATATATTTCAAGCATAGTGTATGGAATTCTTTTTTGATATATTTATTTATTTTCTGATATTATGGAGCGTTAAAGAAGATTTAGGTATTTTTTACCGGGTTAAGTTTCGAACCCGAGTTAAGTAAGCCAGCGGTACCTCTAACTCAGGGATGTCCAACCGTTTATTGTAGTTGGCCGCATTTTCACTTGAAATAATTCAATGGGCCGCAGAACCTATTAAATTTCAATAAAAATTGGTACATAAAGAAACAAATAAAAACCATTAATTTATAATCCTGTATTTCTGTTGCTCCCATACTATAGCCTACTATTACCGCGCCCCTAAAAGCGGACTGATACATTTTAATTAGGCTAAGATTCAAAGTTCAAAATACTACTTGGAGTGAAAATAACTAGCGGGCCGCATAAATATCTGAGGTGGGCCGCAGGTTGGACATCCCTGCTCTAAATACTACAGGATCGCTTACTATACTTCGTAATTACAAAAGCCATGATATTAATGTTAGGGTTGGGGTTAAAGTTAGTTCTGCGATTGAGATTAGTGTTTGAGACAGGGTTAGAATTACTTTCCATAGCAAAGTAAATACAACAGATAGAGTAATTTGAGTGAAGTTGATGTGCTCTTTGCAAACCCTAAAATTCATTGCGCGATCCCCAGTTTGGAAAGCTTTGGTGTGGTGTATGATTGAGAGATTCCTACAGTCCAACCCCTTAATTGTGTCTTCTCAAATCACAAAATGGCGTCGTTAGTTTATTTCGGTTAAGCTGATTCAAGTTAAATACAAAAGGCGACCGATCTGTACAAAAAGCACTGGAATAAAGAAGAGAAATCAACCGAAAAAGGCACAAACCAATGAAGAAGGATTGGGTACATAGGACGGGCTACAAAGTGCACTAAAATACATCTGTCACAGTGAACAGAACTTTGTTAAAAAAAGGAATCAAACGACGTGGCTGACGTCATCGACAGTGTGGGGAAGCCCCGTACTGTTGATGACGTCATCTCGTTCGTCATGCTCGAATCCAGGGTTGTGGAAAGGCTGCGGCGTATCGTTTAGAACCTTTGTGTCTCTTTTGTGCTTTACCAGTCCATTCCCGTTGTAAACCTCCGATTTGTGGACGTCCGTGTCTGACGTAGCTAGGGTATTCCCCTGAGCGGACTCGGTTTGGGGGCTTTCCCGCTGATCGTCGAGCACGATGGTCTCACTTGCAATGCCGATGGGTTCGTTGCAGAAAGCCCCGTCATCGCTGCTTGCGTCACTCTCTTTCGCCTTTGCCTTTTTCTCGACTTTTCTCTTCTCGTTCCGCATTACGTATTCGTAGGTGGTGATATTGCGGTAATCTGTCCACCAACAGGGGTATTAATTTTAAATGGCACACCGGCAAAATACAAAGCGTAGATATATCCGCTGACCCTCTATAGCAGAGCAAACTACGGCCGGCGTGCCAAAAACGGCCTTTCGGATCTTTTATACTGGCCCAAAGGATGTCGACTTTTTGCAAGACTTAATAATGATTTTGCAGCTAAATTATGATGTCAGTATGTCACAGCTATATTTGTGCGTCGTTTTGCTATATGTGAGTGGCGGCTCAATCAGGTTTGGAAACTGGTCGCTAGCTAATCGGTTGTATCCTTGGGCAAGGCTCTTAACGGATATTGACTGAACCCAGAGAATTAATAAGTTCTACCAAATTGAAGGAACGTGTCTATCATACACAACACACTGCAATAGCTTCGGTAACCCGACGATGGGCGCGAGGTGATCTGACGATTGCCTGTGTGTTAACCCCTGGGTTTTCCCATTTACAGGGATAAACATGAATATCCTATCCTAAACCGACTTCTATACAAAAACGGTATCCTATCCTAATTTTGGCCCCTGATTTAAAAAGTCTATATGGAATCAACAGAAACGCTTCCTTACTCAACATGGCGTGGAACAGTAGGAGCTGCACAAAGAGAATCACCGCGGTTACGAGGAAGAATATCTTCAACGCAATGAAGATTAGCATCACCACGGCAACCGCTACCGAAGTCCTCCACCAAACGTATTCTGGAGAATTTGTTTCGTCGTAAAAAAGGTTGTGGGGTCGAAACCAAGAGCTATTAATTAGTGGATATCACCTGAACCCAGTGGGTGAATGGGTTGCACTGAAACAAAACTACAGTCTTTAATTTCACACAAGTTGTAATAGCTTCTGTAACCCCACACTATGTAATAGTAAAAATAAAAATTAACTTCAAAATGGTTGAAATGCACAAGTTCCATTAAAACAGGTTAAATTTAACATTAAGGCAGTAAAATTATTGTTCGAACCCAAAATTTACACCACTCCGTAAAATAGTCCGACCAATTAGCTCAGTTGGTTATTGCTACGCAATTCAGTGTGTCCTTGGGGAAGACACTCAACGGACATTGCCTTAACCCAGCAGCTTAATAGGTTCTACCAAATTGAAGGAACATGTGAATCATACACAACACACTGCAA
>CH001382.1:71100-93040 GCA_000149265.1 Ciona savignyi | reverse complement strand
AATTGTGCAATTTAGGGGTACATTTTGATTTATTTATTCCAAATTTCAGTTGGTAAGAAAGGCATTAAAGCTACAAATTACCTTCAGTACAATGTGTCAGCTGGCCAATAAGCAAGTGTGTGATATCATTTTTTAATGAAATACAAGTGAGAAACAAAAACTCTTACTCCCACACAATTAATCTAAAGTACAATAAAAGAATACAGCAATACAACTCAATTGGCGCTTTGTAAGTGAACCCAATGATGGTAAATAGACTTTGTGGTAAATTGGAGCTTTGTGGTAAAATCAATCATGGTAAATACCGTGAATGCAACGGGCCACCAGCGTGAATGCAGCGGGCCATTTCTAGTGAAATAAAAGTGTGAAACAAACACCAATACTGCCACACAATTAATCTAAAGTACGAAGAATACATCAATACAACTCAATTGGCGCTTAATGGTCAACGATGGTAAAAAGCTTTACCGTGAATGCAACGGGCCACCAGAATCGTGTCAAAGCAATCCCCTCAACCGCGTAGAACAGCACCGCGAAGTAAACAAGGAGTATCCACGAGAATACCTGGAGATGTGAATTGAGGCCAACATAAGTATAACATGCGAGGCAACATACCTATTAGTGGCAGCACTGTACCATTAAAAAGAGATCAATTTTAAAATATGGCTATATTTATCTTAAAACATTGGGCCAACGTTAAAACAGCCACGTTAAGCCAATAAATAACTATAGTTGGTCAGCCAACCATTAGCCAACTAAGACTTGTTGTATAAGGTTTAAAATATTTTTTAACCCGTTTTTGGGAGAAGATTAATTTTGATTTATCAGGATTAATTGTGCACAAATGAATTAGGGCCAACATTAGTGAAGCTGCAGGATCTCTTGTTTTATTTAATTATTACGATTTCTATGATTTATTTGAGCTTCTTTGCCCAAACATGCGTTTTTAATTTTCCTGTTTTAGTTTCACTCTGCGAATTTAAGGTTGTTAGAATTTGTGTGACAGCGTTTCAGTTCTTACATTTGTCTGATGTTAATACTTTTTTCTTTGGATATAATTAGCGAAACAAATAACTGAAGTTGATTTGCTGATTTGTACAAAGCTAAAAATAAATTTTATGATGACGTTAATTTTAAATTTTCAATAAATTTTAAGTAAAAAAATATTTTCGCCATTACATGTTATGTCTCTCAACACTATCTGCCAGGAATAAGGAGGATAAGAGGTTCTTTGCAATGGATGGGTGAGAAAAATAATATAAAACACCTGACGATTTTTGTCTTTCCAGTTAAGATATTAAGACTAGCTATTATTGCTTTTAATCTAACACATATGATATCATTCTTAAAAAACATAGTGTGGTTTAAATGGAATAAATATTGCCAATACTAAAAATTTTAAGTCTCTAAATACCTTTTCTGCATATAGAATAATTGCGTCATTTTTAAAGGTACGCTGAACGCGCATTTAAAGCCTGGCAAAAGTGACAGTGTGCGTGCGTTTTAAGTTAGTCCACGGTGAATCTCTAGAGATTTGAAATTTTATATTGTGCATCCCTACATATATATATTATTTTTTAAATAACAACTAATTACGTTTTTTTGTAGAGCCACAAAAAAATTATATTTTTTCCTTTTTATTTAATGAGAAAACAAAAAAGTTACTTAAAGAGAGAGAAACACAAAAGTTACTTGCCCATGAAAGTTATTTTGGCTATATTTATCTTAAGGATACATTGGGCCAACGTTAAAACAGACTCATTAAGCCAGTGGTTCTTAACCAGGTAGGAATTTCAGGATTTCAGGGGAGGAATTTGTGCATTTTATACTTTTGTGTTATATGACACTAGGGCGATTATTTAAAAAAATTTTGATTGATGACATTTGTTATTATTATGTAGTCCTACTTTTAGACCTATAGGCCTTTGCGTAACACTGAAATGGTTTAGCGTATAATATGCAGTTCAAATAAATACATCTCTGAATATGTGTTTTTCCTTATTTCATCTAGTAGTGAATCGAGTTGTGGGTACTTTATACATCAGGGGAGGAATGAAAAGATTTAAAATAGGAAAAGAGAGGCATGCAACAAAAAAAGTTCAGAACCACTGCATTAAGCCATTAAATAACCATAGTTGGTCAGCCAACCATTAGCCAACAAAGGATTGATACACAATTACAATAAGGTTTATAATATTTTTTAAACCCTGTTTTTAGTAATAGAATTAATTTCGATTTATTAAAAAAAAATATTGTAAACAAACTTAAATGCACAAATTTATAGTATAAGACATGGTATTCCTGTTTAGCCAAGTGAATGGGAAAAGCAAGGGGGTTATTACACGGCAATTGTCAGTTTACCTCACGCTCACCGTCGGGTTACCAGAGGTATTACAGTGTGTTGTGTATGATTTATACGTTCCTTTAATTTAGTAGAACCCATTAGGAACCCAGCATGGTTCAGGCAATGCCATTTGTTAAGAGCCATTCATAATTGCAGAGTAGCTAGCAACCAGTTTGAACCTGCAACCCTTTGGTTAATAGGCCATGCACTAACCCATTGAGCTAAATAGTTGAAAATTTAAAAGAGAAAACATAGGCCTAAGAGTTATTTAAAAATACAAGTTAAAAAGAAAACACAAAAGTTAGTTGGCAATATAAGTCTATATTTATATTAAGAAAACATTGGGCCAACATTAAAACAGAAAAGTTAAGCCAATAAATATAGTTGATCGGCCAACCATTAGCCAACTAAGGCTTGGGATACAATAAGGTTTAAAATATTATTTAAACCCGGTTTTGGGCTTTACTAATCTTCAGGATAGCAGAGCGGGACAACACACTATATAACAAGGCAAACAAAGTATTTTTGTCACTAACACGGTAGCTTAAGGGGATATGTTATGATATTTTAACCCTTTCTGCTTATTATATACCGGTACCCCATTCAGCTTATGGGGGTAGTGATGAAAATACCCCTATCCACCATTTTCCACTGTCCCGCAGAATAGTGTGTTGTCCCGACCTACTGTCCAGCAGATTAGCGAAGTTTTGGTTAATTTTTTGATATTTTGATTTATCCAAAATTAATTTGGATTTTAATTTTGATTTATCCAAAATTAATTTGGATTTTAATTTTGATTTATCCAAAATAATGTTGTAAAGAAACAGAAATAAACAAATTTAAAAGAGAAAACAAAGTTATTTAAAGATAGAAAAAGTTACTTAAAACACAAAAGTATAACGGAAAATACAAAATTACCTTGCACATATATTTTGTCATAACCATGGTTGGTGAGCC
The DNA here is from genome assembly GCA_000149265.1 of Ciona savignyi. Classification (NCBI taxonomy): domain Eukaryota; kingdom Metazoa; phylum Chordata; class Ascidiacea; order Phlebobranchia; family Cionidae; genus Ciona; species Ciona savignyi. The sequence goes on along the minus strand of CH001382.1, from coordinate 89,739 downwards.
AACCATTAGCCAACAGAGGATTGTTGTAACAGGTTTAAATATTTTTAAATCTGGTTTTGTTGCCTTGATTAATTTAATGATTCAAAATAACGTTGTAAAGAAACAAATAAACAAAGAGAAAAGACAAAAGTTACTTAAAGAAAAAGAAACCCAAAAGTTACTAAAATACACAAGTTATAAAGAAAACGCAAAATTTCAAATAGTTACTTGCGCCCATGTTATTTTTTGCCTATTGTATTTTCTGAAAACATTGGGCCAACGTTAACTCTTTCACTCCCGGCCAAATGCATTAATTCAAACATGCTGTCCCGCAGTGTTTTTTACAATTTTTAGTCATTTTCAAATTAGCACAGTTTTTCTAAAGTTTATGCTATGATTTAATATTTAGTATGGTTGGAAAGATAATTTATCCCTCTTTTAAACAAGCTGCACATCTAAAATCTACCTCTAATAAAGAATATATTATGTAAACTTTAGTGAACACCACTTTTTATGCAAAGAAAATTCTGCTCGACTTTGAAAAATTTGAGGTGCACTGACAAACGAAATACTCACTTATTATTGGAATGCCCAAATGAAATGAAAATTGGAATGTAGATTGTCTAATAGTTTTTGTACTCAGGAAAATTCGAACTGTATTTCTATCTTCAGTAGTTTTTTTACTATTTGTAATTGAAATTTCCCTTTTTTCTGACTATATTATGAAAACTTGAACCAAAACGCATTGAAGTTTTTAGTTTTGTAGAACTAAAATAGTAAAAAGTATAAAAAAGAACAGTGCAAGGAAGTGTAAAAAGGGCATACAAAACCAAACAAACGCAAATACTATATCCAATATTCTTCAAAGCAGGGCACACCGAACTAGCTAGTCTCGCCGCCTTTTTCTTTAGCGTGCGCTCAGCAGGCCCAGCTGGATTCATGCTTTGGTGAACACGAAGCATAACCGCCTGCTGCGAAAACGTCACCAACGCTCTCCTTTTTATCTCAACGGCACGAAATTCACAGAGAATGTAAAGAAAGACTTGCTTGACAAAAAGAGCTTCTCTGCAAGTTAACACGACTCCTATTGGCTGAGTTAGTCACTTGTAAATTCGTGTAAAATCGATAGAAATAAGAGGCGAAGCCTTGAAAAAGAAAGGCTATCACTCCTCGCATTTTTAATATTTCTCCACGATAATCACAGAGAATAAAATATAGGGTTTCCTTGATCGAATGAGCCATAGCTGAGGTCTCTACCATTACGCATTGCGGAGAAATCGTTTTTTAGATTTGTATCCATTTATGGACAGACGGGATACCATGTTTTCCCACCAACTCGCCATATATGGCGAGTTGGGAGGGAAAGAGTTAAAACATAAATGTTAAGCCAATATATAACTATAGTTTGGCAGCCAACCATTAGCCAACTAAGACTTGTTGTAATAGGCTTAAAATATTTAAAATCTGATTTTGGTGATAAGATTAATTTTAATTTATCCGGATTAACGTTGTAAAGAAGCATAAATAAACAAATTAACAAAAAACACAAAGTTAGAGCTATGCCAAACCTGCAATCCGTTAACAGGTTGATTCCATCCATTTTTACGGACTAGGGGTGTTTCATCGGTCTTATTGGTACCGGTAATTTGGTTTCTACCACACATTTTGCTGCCGCTTGACCTCGAAAACTGCAGTGAAGTGATTTTGTTTACATTGTAGTCAACGTTAAAGACATCTGTAGTTACGGTCTATTGGTCGCATCTAAAAAAATAAACCCCACCAAGCGGGAAATCGGATATACACCTGGTGATGTTTTAAATAAAATGAACCATATAAAGTTCTATATAAAGAATTATGGATAAATTAAGTTTTAAAAATATTAATGTTTAGATTTTATTACTATACTTAAAACCCAGATATTGAAAAAGGTATTTTGATAAAAAAAATACACCCGTATTACGGAGTATCTGTATATCAGATTTGTTTAAAAAGTTAATTTAAACTAAGAATACATTTTTTGTTAAATAACTATAAATTACCCCTTAACCAATCTAAATAATGCTAAACTATTGTCATAAAAACCTTCTCGCACTTTATGGACACAACAACGTTTTTTTTTACCGAGCTAAGTTTCGAACCCATAATAGGCTCGTCAACAGGACCGTTTTTTTGTATTAGAGTCGGTATATGTATCGGTCGCGTTAACCATTTGGTCACAAGCCCGTACGGACACAACAACGTCCCCGATAACAATTATGTTCTTACGTTATAGCGACACCGAGTGTGAACATTTTTTCGTACGAGATTTGAATTTTATTTTTTCTGAAAACAATAAAAGCTTCTCGTCGCTTTTAATCTTCAATTTACCTTTTCACTGTTTAACTAGTAAGTACCTGGATTAATACGAAAGATAACATTTTATCTTGCGTACTATTTTAGATTTAACCAAAATAATTTCACCATTCTAGTTACAATTGGATCGTTTCAAATTTGGCGGATATTTCTTTACTGATATCCTTTTTAATTGATCAGCTGATTGTAGCTTAGGTTTAAGGGTCCAAATCTGGAGAAAATTTCTTACACAACCAAATAAATGAATCTTGGATTTTAAATCATGAATTTAAGGGAAGAAATAGGATAGGATATTCATTTTTATTCTTGTCGATGGGAAACCAATGGGGTTAATACACGAACAATCGTCAGATCACCTAGCGCCCATCGTCGGGTTACCGGAGCTATTGCAGTGTGTTCTGTATGATTCACATGTTCCTTCAATTTAGTAGAACCCATTAAACCAGTTGCGAAACTGCAAGGTCTGCAACCATTTGGCTTAAGGGTGTCACACTAAACCACCAGACTCGCGGTACCTCTAAATACTACAGGACCGCTTGGATCGCATGTAGCGCTTGAATCGCTTGGATCGCTTATTACACTTCGTAATTACAAAAGCCATGATATTAATGTTAGGGTTGGGGTTAAAGTTCATTCTGGGGTTGAGATTAGTGTTTGGGGCAGGGTTAGAATTACTTTTCATAGCAATCTAAGTGATCCAAGCGCTCAAAGCGATCCAAGCGGTCCTGTAGTATTTAGAGGCACCCCCAGACTCGGACATTACCTAAATTATTTATTGCAGAAAACATAAGAATGGAGGATACAGCTGAACAACGACTTAAGTTGATTATTAACAAAGCTAAACATGCAAGAAATCGGGAAAAAAGATTCATTAATTCTTCTGGGAATCAGAATCAGAGTACCAGTTCTAAGATGGACTCATGTGAGTTTTTGTGTATAACATTGTCACAGTGTGAATTTAATATTTATCAAAACAGGATATCTATCTATTCGTGAGATTGGATAATGCCCTTAGTAAGTGTCTTATTCAATAGTCGTAGAAAATAGTAAGTCGATTATTGGATAGTCTTAGCAAAAAACATTAAGCCGTCTAATAAAAATTTTAAGTATTTAAAAATAGAATTTGGAATTTACGAAACATTTCACTTAATAACTTAATAAGAAAATTATAACTTTGGCTTTATTTCTTTACTTTTTAAGTTAATTATGGCTGTAGTTGTTGCACTTGGTACAATGAATTGATTGAAAAAATAAACAAGATTTTTTTACCTTTTCACAGCATTCATTAGTCGTGTCAAAAGACATAACAATGCTCTAAAGGAAAAGAACAAGCGACTAGCAGCAATGGTTGTACAAACGAAGAACTTGAACCACAAACATGAATCTGCAGTTCATTCCTTACTGGTGAGATCTCATAGCTGATTTCCCCGAATTTTTGACACTAAAATACATTTTTAAACCCAGCTGTAATAAGCAATAATTTTTAGTACTGTTTTGCGACATGACAGTAAAAATCATGTTGAATGTAGCATTATTTACTCATGTTCAATTCCTAAACACCAGTACATACAAAACAGTGACAGCATATATTTATAACTTTGCTTGTTAGAATCAGGTTTAAATCAATTCTAAGTATATTTATAAAAAAAAAAAATTCCTTACTTTTTTAAAGTACTATACACATACAATTATGAGACCGTAATATTTAAATTGATTAAACTGATATTTTTTAAATTTCCTGACTGCCTGTCTTATTACGGGTAATGTAATCCAACACTATATTCATTAAAAATTATATACACACAACATACTTGAAAATGTGTTAATTTCTATCCCTGTAGTAATACGTGCAGGGTTCCAGACAGTTATTTTGTGTCCTGTAATCAACGGTTATCATGCCCGCATGTATGTAATAATCATTTACCTTGGTATGTAACATTCTTTGCGTGCATTTCATGCTATATAACCCGACGTGTTTCGCTTTAATTTTATTCACTACCAAATACCTCCAATACAAGAATACAACACATACATTATGAAAATAATTAAACAGAGTAGCAGAATGGATATGATGATCCAACTAAACTCTTATCAAGTGGAAGTGGAAAGACTTCGGGGAAGAATGGAAATATTGGAGGTAATTGCTGGTTGTTGTCTTATTAAATTATGACTCGTTTCAATGGTTAATATAGAAACAAAAAAAATTGTCATTTCTCCATCTCAGCACACAGAACTTGTACATGATGAAAATTTCTCCATTAAATCACCATAATAGCTTAAATCCTGTAAATAAAAATGATATAGAGCGTAAAGGTCAAAAGTTGGCATACAACATGAAATTTTTGAGCTCATTGCAGTTTGAAACTTAAAAAAAATGGCTGTAAAACTTAACCTTCTTACATTGTCCAATTGCCTAAACAAGACATGTTGATAAATCCATACTTTACATAATAAATCCAAACTTTAAATAATAAATCCAAACTTAATAAATCCAAACTTTACATAATAAATCCAAACTTAATAAATCCAAACTTTACATAATAAATCCAAATGTTATAAATCCAAACAAACCATGCAGGGAGAACTAGACGAACGGGACAAAACCCTCAACAATTTTCTCCAACAAGTCAACTCTCTGGCAGAGAATACGAGGAACTCCATGCGAAGAACAACTTTAAATACTTCACCACATGAGTAAATGTTTCAACTTGATAACTGGTTGTTCATCAATTGACAAGTGGTGTTTGCAGGTTGCCAACCGAACAGAATTCACCAGAAAGGGAAATTGTTCCAGATGCCAGACAGCAGAAGGCAGGCGTAAGTAGTTCCCACCACGTATGTTTAATGCAGAAGTTTAGTCTGAAAACTAAGATATTATTCTTGTTATGCCGTTTTAACAAAAGTGTGGTTTGACATATAGTACTAAGATTATTATGCTGCCACAGGGGCCATCTTCAGATTACCTCATGCCCTACCGTAGGGTTACCAAAGCTATTCTCCCCTGCCTGCAGCAATTACATCTTTATGTTGAGGAGCAATGCATTTAACAACATTCCTTTAACCAGTAGTCAAATGGAAGTTATATTATAATAATCAATACAATGACAGTGGGCATGTGGTGATATAACAAATAATTAATGCTATCAACAATAAATACCTCAACAACCTCCCAAGTTTTTCCCGACTAGATCACCCCATCATTTATTCCATTTTCAGCACTGGAAGCCGACACTTGAGTCGATCCAATCGTCCATGTTGGAGGGAACCATCCAAGGATCACCTGGGATGCAAGGATCGGATGAGGTCATCCAAGGATCACCTATGATCCAAGGATCACCTGTCATCCAAGGATCACCTGGGATGCAAGGATCAGATGAAGATGGGGAGAGTTATGGAAGCTTCCATTTGTGCGTCAGTCCAGCAGATACCACGTAAGGAATGTTAATTTTTATGCGAGGTTTTTCTATCAGTGGTGTGGTGTGTAAACATTATTAAAGAATGAGGGCCCCTGCACATTTTGCAGAAAATTTCCTTTTTATCCATGTTGATGAAAAAACACAGGAGCGTTATCACTGCTATCCAGTATCTAATTACTAGAGATATTGCGGTGTGTTTGTTGTTCGTTTGGTCTAGATGTTTCTACTGTTTTTGGAGGACCCATAACTCCAATGGGTTCAGGCAATGTCCACTTAGTGCCCCCCCAATGACACAACGTCTAGCTTGCAACTAGTTTCGATCCAACCACCTTACAGCTGACTGCCAATACTCTCTTAATGATTTACCTGCCAGACAAAGACATAACAGCAATCCACCTATACACCTTCATGCTGAAATAGTTACCTCTTGATTTCATGATGTTTGTTCCCATTTAACAGAATACAAGATTTAGAGGATGTTCCTGGACAATGTTTGGATGAAATTGAGATTTTAAAATCACCAGAAATTTCAAAAAGACCAAAAAATTCCAAAGAACCAAAGCTTTCCAAAGAACCAGAGCTTTCTAAAGGACCAGAGCTTTCCAAAGGACCAGAGCTTTCCAAAGAACCAGAGCTTTCTAAAGGACCAGAGCTTTCCAAAGGACCAGAGAATTCAAAAAGACCAGAGAATTCAAAAAGACCAGAGAATTCTAAAGCACCAGAGCTTTCCAAAAGACCAGAGCTTTCCAACACACTTGAAGACAACTTCTCCAGTGTGTCGATGGAACTTACTGCTCCAATTGAGACTGAGATCGTGACCAAAAAACGCTCATCACAAGAATTCATAAACAAGAAGCAAAGAACGAAGCCGAAAAAAGTGAAATTTACAAATCCGAAAAAGGATGACAAATATGCGGCCGATATAAGTGGAGATAGCTTCTTAACCGACCCCAGTAAAAAAGTTGAGGTAAGAAAACAGTTTTGTGATAACTATGTTTTATGTCACCTGTGGTTAATTACCTGGGTAAGCATCTTAAATTTAAGATAAACCTTGTGCTCACTGTCAAGTTACCACAGGATAGGATAGGGTATTCATGTTTATTCTTGTGAATGGGGAAACCAAGGGGTTAACACACGGGCAATCGTCAGATCACCTCGCGCCCACCGTCGGGTTACCGGAGCTATTTCAGTGTGTTGTATATGATAGACACGTTCCTTCAATTTAGTAGAACCCATTAATCCGCTTGGTTCAGACAATGTACGTAAAGTGTCTTGCCAAAGGACACCACCGACTAGCTAGCGACAAGTTTCGGACCTGCAACCTTTCGATTGAATATACAGCTGTGATGATCGAATGTGGTACATCTAAGAGGATAACATCTAACTTTGTAGATTTGCAAGAAACGCAGTCAAAGTGTGGGAGCCTCCATTGAAGATATCACAAATGGGTGAGTTTTATTGGTTCTATGGTAAGATGTGCAACTTGCAAAGTAGAACACCTTATTAATGGATCTCCATCCCAATACTCAATATCATTCCATCATCCCGCTACTATGACTGACTTATCCTTGCTGTCATGACTAAGTACACAATTTCCTTTGTTATCCAAGACTTTGGCGAATAATAAAATCAAAAGTTGGACTACAAGCTATAACCCAATCTTAATGGTATTCTACAATTATCTTTCACCCAAGAATGTTAATTTTGTTTTGGTCCCCTGATTACTAACAGTCACCCAACCCCATGTAACCCACGCTTCCTTCACAGACAGGATGGGGTTCAACGAGTGCGACGACGTGCGACGTGTGTGTCGTATCGGGAACCAAGCATACGAAGGTGGGTCCACAACTTATGCTGGGGTTGTGTGGGTGCTTGCATGGGTTGTGTGGGTGATAGAATAGGATATTCATGTTTATCCTGTAAATGGGAAAACCAAAGGAGGTTAACACACTGGCAATCGTCAGATCACCACGTGCCCACCGTCGGGTTACCGGAGCTATTGCAGTGTGTTGTATATGATTCACACGTCCCTTCAACTTAGTAGAAAACATTAATCCGCTGTGTTTAAAACTGGTTTGAATGCACAACAAGCATGGTTATCATACTGGCCAATACATTGCCCACAATGGGACAAAGAAAGGAGTATATAGATAAATAATACCCCTAACCTGCATTAACTACATAAGATCTCATCTGTTTTCCCACAGAAAGCTTAGACGGGGCGACCAACAAGGTTTTCATTGAGCTGGAATTCATCATTACATTTTTAGAAATAAAAAGTTTTAATACGCTAACTCGGTTACATATTGAGCTTAGCACTGTATAGTGATGTTTAAATTATGGAAAAGTGATTGATTTGAATAAGCATTTAACATAGAATAGTTTGAAAACATCTTGTACGCTGAGTCGGTCAGATAGTTGAAATAGGTGGTTTGACGGTGGGCACGAGTTGAGCTGACAATTACCCGTGTGGTAACGCCTCTTGCGTTTTTCCATTTCGGGAAATAAACTTAAATATTGCATCCCATTCTGTCCTGTGCAACCTAGAACACTTGAAAGGAAAACTGCTTACTAAAACATGGAAACTATAAAACTATCCCAAACAGTAACCTTAACCCACAATATAACCCCAGCCCTTTGATCTGCTACATATTTGTGTGCAGTTTTCACCCCTCTGCGATCTATGTTAATGCCCAGGTTCAAATATAATTCCCTTGACAATAGACCGCCGTTTTTTTAACTTTAAAATGTGATTTTTTATATATATTCCTCCGTCTAGAATGAGTTTATATTTAGACAATTGCGTGTGACGCAATTATTGTTTAAAAATAAAAAAAGTTAAAATCGTTGATTTGTATTTGCGAATCTTGGTAATTCCCAGGGAAACCCCCGAAAAATAAGATTTTTATGTTTATTCACAAAATGAGAAAACTAAAGCGACGTTGCAAATTGAACGATTTTAATAAGCATTCTCACCTTTCGTATACGTAAAGGGGGGTTACCACACAGGCATTCGTCAGATTACCTCGCTAATGCGTAAGGTACGTTTTCCCACGAACAGTAGTCCGATTATAATTGAAGTTCCTTCCTTCAATTTTGGTAAAACCTAATTATGCATTAGGTAAATGCAGTGTCGGTACCTTGCCTTTTGACGCAACCGACTAACTAACGACCAGTTTTAAAATCTTTAACCTTCGGCTGAAAGGTGACGCACTACCCCACCAAGCTATTTGCCTTAACTTTTGCGGCTTGTCAACAGACCCGTATTTACTTCACTTGTAGTATGCTGTATATGAATCGGTCGCGCTAACCATTCGGTCACAAATGCTGCATATGAATCGGTCGCGCTAACCATTCGGCCACACATGCTGTATATGAATCGGTCGCGCTAACCATTCGGACGCACATGCTGTATATGAATCGGTCGCGCTCAGGCCCGGTGCTAGGAACCGCGGGGCCCAATTAGAAATGTGATGGCGGGGCCCCTACTCTTTATAGCAAAAATTATGGGTGTTTATATATCATAAAATACACGCCAGTACATACAAACTACAAAAATAGACATTTACAGTAATACTTGCTATAAAACAAATTAAAATGAAAGGTAATGTGGATGCTTATTTACGATATATTGTTTTACTTCCAAACATATATATATATTTATATTGTTTAGCAACCATATTCATTATGACGTAACAGGCAGACACAGTAATATAAATTTGACTTAGTTACGATGCATAACAAATTGATATTATGAGAAAGAATATTATTTCACTTTTTATTTTACGTTTCAGTAGTATTTTAAACATCGTAATACAGAAAAACCCCCGCTAGCGCGGGGCCCCTTCAAGGTGCGGGGCCCAATTTGATCTAATCGGTCAAATCGGCCTAAAACCGGCCCTGGTCGCGCTAACCATTCGGCCACACATGCTGTATATGAATCGGTCGCGCTAACCATTCGGTCACAAATACTGCATATGAATCGGTCGCGCTAACCATTCGGTCACACATGCTGTATATGAATCGGTCGCTCTAACCATTCGGCCACACATGCTGTATATGAATCGGTCGCGCTAACCATTCGGTCACAAATGCTGCATATGAATCGGTCGTGCTAACCATTCGGCCACACATGCTGTATACGAATCGGTTGTGCTAACCATTCGGTCGAACATGCTGTATATGAATCGGTCGCGCTAACCATTCTGCCACACATGCTGTATATGAAACGGTCGCGCTAACCATTCTGCCACACATGCTGCATATGAATCGGTCGTGCTAACCATTCGGTCGAACATGCTGTATATGAATCGGTCGCGCTAACCATTCGGCCACAAATGCTGTATATGAATCGGTCGTGCTAACCAGTCGGCTACACATGCCTTATATAAATCGGTCGTGCTAACCATTCGGCCACACATGCTGCATATGAATCGGTTGTGCTAACCGTTCGGCCACACATGCTGTATATGAATCGGTCGCGCTAACCATTCTGCCACACATGCTGTATATGAATCGGTCGTGCTAACCAGTCGGCTACACATGCTGTATATGAATCGGTCGCGCTAACCATTCTGCCACACATGCTGTATATGAATCGGTCGTGCTAACCGTTCGGCCACACATGCTGTATACGAATCGGTCACGTTAACCAATCAGTCATACATGCTGTATATGAATCGGTCGTGCTTTAAATATAACAATAAATCCGTATCACCCTATCTGGTTTAATTACTAATAGCTAATACCCAATCAACATCAGGTACCGGGATAGGCAATTTAGCATGGGTTGGATATAAAGTATGTGTAGGGTGACGTGGATATCAAACATAGTTATAAAGTTAAGGTCACGTTTATGGTTACGAGCAAATAAATCTTTGCCATAACACACGATTACCATAACATTTTATCAAATTGCCTCCCCAGTAATGTACTAACGATTCCGTATTTGCGGCTAAGGATATTCATGTTATCCCCGTATGTGAGAATCCATTTGTTTTCTATTGTTTTGTGTGTTTAATGAGATAGTATTGAAAACAACGTAGTAAAGAGACCTGGCATAATGAACCAAGTGTTGGTATCCAATTAACAGGCGGAAATCTCGCAATGTTTGCCGTAATTATTGCTGGACGATTGGTAAGTTTTAAACGCTTTAGGAAACCTGTTTTGTTTTTTACTTTTAGTTAGGTTGCTTATAGTTCAAGAATTTCTGTCTTCGTTGGACTTATAACATATAACATGCTTAAGATTATTTAGTTATATGATAGCTATATAAAATGTAAAGGGAACTAATAATCCTATCACATTTTAATTATTTGAAACTTGGATATTTGCCTCTATCTTTGGGCAAGGCACTTTGTGGAAATTTCCTTAACCAGGGACCAATATAAGAATATCCGGCCATTTAGCCTGGCGGTTAAGTGCCTCGCCTTTCCATCGAAAGGTTGCAGGTACGAAACTGGCCTCTAGCTAGTCAGTTATGTCCTTGGGCAAGGCACTTTACGGACATTGCCTAAACCCAGCAGATTAATAGGTTATACTAAATTAAAGGAACATGTGGATCATACACAACACACTGTAATAGCTCTGGTAACCCGACGGTGGGCGCGAGGTGATCTGACGATTGTCTGTGTGTTAACCCCCCTGGTTTTTCCATTTACGATGATAAACTTGAATATCCTATCCTAATACATTGCTTTGCCATCTTCAAAGGTTAGTTATAAAAATTTTTAAGAAGTTTAAAATTTTGAAGTGTAATGTAAATCTCCATATAAGGTAATTTCGAAATGTAAATCTCGATAAATATTAACTTCAAAGTTTAAATTTCCATATAAGTAATTTCAAAGTATACTCACCGGTCCCAATAATAGAAGCCCCATTGGAAGATACATACGGGATGGATTTAATGAATACGTAGAACGATATAACAACCATAGCAATAGAACCCAATATCGCACTGACTATTGTCGCAACAAAATACCTGGAAAAAAGTTTAAGTTTAAATTTATCAACATTATCAAAGTGTATCAGTGCTTTATGTACTTTGTAATACTAATTTAAAAAAATATGCTACCCTGCCCTTTTAATAATTAGATGATAATGCTACCCCAGAAAGAGACTCCTATACTTTACAATTACTGCAATAATAAAGTGGATATATCTTTCAATGTGGATTTCTCCCCCAGCCAGGATATGAATGACTCCTTCATCCATATATTATAGAAATTTAATTAAAAAATAAATAATTAATTCGAAAACAGAGGACAAATGTCAGTTGTTAAAATACGTTGTAAAATATGCTTTCAGCAAAGCTCATGTATAATAGATGGCGACGTAAAACCACAGATAAACTTTAAAATTTAATTAACGCAAATAGCCGTAAAGAGATCTGACCAGTAATGTGAGAAAATGACCCCTACAGAATTTACCAGTAATAGATGGCCATGTAGAAAATTTTTAAAAAGTAGGGACGAAAAGCAGAAAATGAAAAATTATCTGTAAAATGCTGTATGTCTCATAATTCCTTGAATAATTTCAAATTTAATATTGTAGGACACTAATCTTGGACACTTGAACAATGTTAGATAACAAAAGATCCCAAGCATAATATGGGATAACAACCCAAGGAGTCTTAAAGTGGGGGACGTCCCCCTTGGGGACTTGAAAGTCACAAGGGGGGGGGGGGAGTTTTTTTTTAAAGCTTCACAAGGGGCGTGAGCATGACAGTGAGAGATTGGTCTAACAAACGAAGCAGATCTTCGATGTGTGTTGTCTTCAACAAAGCCTTGAATTACATGACTAGTTTTCCAAAAAAACAGTTGCATCCTTTACACTAAGCAGGATTATAGCAATAACTTATTGTTTTATTTTTTTCTTGAGTTGTTGAGGCTGGGTAAGGCGTGTGAGCTTGAATGACAAACGTCAAGGGGCTAAAAAGTTTAAGAACCACTGAACTAAGCAACAGAGAGATGTGGTTACCTGTAATTCTTTTCTCCAACACAGTTGTTCAGCCATTTACAGTGATGGTCGAACACTGAGACACATTTGTTGCACGCGCTGCAATGCTTGCTCTTATCTCCTCTGTGGATTAATATGTTAGTGGGAATATATACTTGTTCATTATCGGGGTTGGGGAAGCACCACAGGTGATGTCATATTTATCCGGCCGGTTGGTCTAGCGCATGCATGGGCAACCTTTTGTCACTGGGGCCAAAATGTGCATTTGGAACTTGACTGAGGGCCGGAGCCGTAATTGTGATTTAAAGTGTAAGCTAGGTACATTTGTATTGTATTCATGTAATGCTATTTTACATGCAATGTGTTTTCAATTTTGTTTGCACAGGGATATCCATAAAAAATGTATACCTATATTGATATAGGCAGCATTTTCACCATAAATAACTGAAGGGATAAGTCTAGCCCAACACGATTGTTGCGTCATAGGTCCGATTATGCCATTATTATAAAGCTGCCATTTATTCGGCTATTTTAGCCGGACTAACGCCAAATTAATGATAAAAACCAAAGTGGCCTGAAAACACATAATTAAAGCGATTTTAAGAACGTAAGACACATTATATAAAATAAATGAATATTGATATATTACTAGAAAATTTATTGGCAGGCCGGATGAGAAGCCTTGGCGGGCCGGATTTGGCCCGCGGGCCGTAGGTTGCCCATGCATGGTCTAGCGGTTAAGTGCGTCGCCTTTTAATCAAAATGTTGCAGCTGCGAAACTGGTCGCTAGCTAGTCGGTTGAGTCCTTGGGCAAGGCACTTTACGGACATTGCCTGAACCCAGCGGATTAATGGGTTTTACCATATTGAAGGAACATGTTTATCATATACAACACACTGCAAAAGCTCCGGTAACCTGACGGTGGGCGCGAGGTGATCTGACATTTGCCCGTGTGGTAACCCCCTTAGTTTTCCTATTCATGGGGATAAAAATGAATATCCTATCCTACATTACTTTATGTATAGAGTTGCCTATTACAGCTGATATGATGTAAACTATAGTGGGCTATTGACATTGCTTTTTAGATTCAAATTTGAGCACTTTTTGTTACTTTTAAACCCATTGAGGACAAGAAATGTCTATTAACCTTGGACAAAACACAAACTACAGTTATGATTACCACATTTTTGGTAATAATTGGTAAACAAAGCACTTAATATGGACTATGTGTTCCCAAAGCAAAATAAGGAAACTTAATAGTATGTAGGCTTTTTGAGGGGCTAAGGGTTACCATCAAACCCAATTGTAAAATAAAGCATTGACAAAAAAGTAATTGCATTAGGTATGTTACAGTAAATGCACTAAAATACACCAGTTCTTTATTTTAACAAACTCATTTTTGATTGATTGTTAAACATGGTTAAAATTGAGTATAAATGTAGGTGGTTGGTATGTTAATTGTATATACAACTACTAAAAAGCATGGTGGCCATTGTTGTAATAATATGTCGATGTGACAGAAAGTTAAGATTAACAGCAACCGATTAGCGAATTAATGGGTTCGACTAAATTGAAGGAACTACTTAATCATACACTGCAATAGCTCCAGTAACATGACCATGGGAGCAGTTTAAATGTCCACGTCTGTCTCTCTTAATCATTACCTCGCGCTCCGAAAACTAACAAAATAGAACCGAGGTCCTATTCCATTATTCCATGCACCATTATCCAGGCTCGAAAGCCTGCTTTGAACAATTTTTTCAAAGTAAACGTTCTCATTCACGGAGATAAACATAAATATCACATCCTATCCTACAGGAACATGACTATGGGCACAAGGTAATATGACGATTGCCGGTGTGTTAACCCCCTTGGTTTTCCCAATTATGGAGATAAACATAAATTTCCTATATCAACTTTCACATTCCCATTTACAGAGATAAACATGAATATCACAACTGGGTCATTCCATTATATTTTTAACAGCCGCGTACATACGTACCTCTTCAGATTTTGCTAAGATTTTCAGACAATAGTACCCAACACCTAGGAAAAATGATTAGGACAAAATTTGAGGTCGCAACTCCTAGCGGATCAAAAGTTATGGCAATATGAAAAACCGGCCACACGAGGGCTTATTGTTGGTGAGCACGCCTACTTACAACTTTTAATTGCCGATATCTCGAAAAGTAAACCATGTGGAAAGCTGAAAATTTGTTTTAAGGTATTTAAAGGTATGAGGAAGCTGAATTTCACATCCAATTTATCCTCAGGGCATTATAAAATAGTCAAAATCAGGTTTTAAAATTATTTTAACCACCCCGACGCTAGAGGGTGTAGCTCCTGTATGCAAGACAGTTTTGAGATGCAATCTTTTTTAAAAGTTGAAAGAAGCTTAAATCTTTAAGCAGTTCAAAAATTAGCTTTGCCAACTTTAAAATTAGGTTTTGAGACCAAATTTCCCAAGTGCACATTTTTCGCCCTCCCCCCTTCCAAAAAAATGTGTTTTAATAAATAAATTTAGGTTTAATATTGTCTAAAGTAGCAGAGCATCTAAATAATGCAAGTTTTTTACTAAAATAATGCAAGTTTGAAATAGAAAAATAATAACTAGGTCGGGCTAAGTCTCAGCAGGGTCACAAATATCAAGAATCAAGAATGTACATGATCCATCAGTGTCCAAACTGCCCGGGCTTTGAAGTTTTACGTCAACATCTTTATGAATTGTACAACGATTACGAAGGAGAGGACTTGATTCTTTACCAACAGTGGAACTCAGAAGAATGGTCAATAACAGTGGACCATTCTGCTAGCAGTAATGATTTTATTAATCTTCTTGCAAATTCTATTTACGGGTTGACAGCGCAGAGCACTATTGCATTGCCATGTGCCAGGAAAAGTATTCAAAATACAGAAAAGAAAATTTACCTGAGAACAATCTAATTGTTTGTATTAATTTTGCAGAAAAGATTTCATTGGAACACCAGCCAATGTACAATCCACCCTGTTGTTGTATATTAAAAAGATGGTGAACATCTCCACTCTCATTCATTTTGTTTTATATCAGACGACCTTAATCATGATTCTGGTTTTGTGCATGAGCTGCAAAAGCCACTGGTCTCCGTGAACAGAATCAAAAACACAAATATACAAAATATTGAGTACTTTTCTAATGGATCTGCAGGACAGTATAAAAACTCCAACAACATTTTAAATCTTTGTTTCCACTTTTTCGATTTTAATGTTAATGACTACTTCGCATTGAAAGACTCCATGTGAGGGTAATGAAGAAACTGTTAAGCGGCTGTTTACCCGTACAAGCCTGCAAATAAAAACTGGCAGTAAGCCAATTCTTACCGCTGCTGCAATTTTCAAGTACTGTAACGCAAATATAAAAGGAAAAATGTTCAATTTTATCCTGAAAGACTCGATAGTATAGAAAAGAGAACTTCTAGAGCAGCGCTATGCTCTGCGGCAAACAATCAATGGCACAAGTTTTCACTATTTTGTTCCAATGACTTTCAACTGTGTGGGTTACAAATGAGTTATTGAGGATGAAGAATTAACTGGAATCTACTCATTTTTTGACAATGAAGCTGTTTCAGAAGTCAAAGTGATGTATTATATAGCATGATGCTATGACAACAGCTAGGTGGATTGGTCTTGTACAAGAGTTGGACAAAGGCAATGAGGATGTTAACATTATGTTTTGTATCCACATGGACCATCTAACACCTTTTATTGGCTACGGAAGGATGACATTTGCTGAGTACCCAAACAACAAATTCTTAAAACCACCATCAAATACAACTGGCAGAAACTCTTAAAGAAGAAATACAAATAGTTGCAGAAAAGTTTTAAAATCGGAAGCCACATAAACAGCTTTAAACCATATTATGATTGTACCATTGTTATTAGTACTGGTATATGTAGTGTTAAATTATACAGCCATTGTCATACATAATTTACTTTTTTTGATTCTTAAGAAGGGTCTGGTGTTGTGTGTTGTTTACAAAATAAAATATTTTCTGTAAAATGTTCAGGTTTACCTTAGCTTTTTAAAGAAATTTGATGTGGGAAAAGTGTGGTCCTAACAAGTGTTTTAAAATTAAAATTGCAAGTTTTGCACATTTATAAGGTAAACAAAAGGTATTTAGCTGCTCTCTGATACTTTAGACTGTACAAAACCATATTATAATTGTTAAAACACATTTTTTTAGGATGGGGGGGGGGCGAAAAATGTGCACTTGGGAAATTTGGCCTCAAAAAGTTATTTTAAAGTTGGCAAAGCTAATTTTTGAACTGTTTAAAGATTTCAGCTTCTTCTAACTTATAAAAAAGATTGCATCTCAAAACTGTCTTGCATACAGGAGCTACCCCCTCTAGCGTCGGGGTGGTTAAAATAATTTTAAAACCTGATTTTGACTATTTTATAATGCCCTCAGGATAAATTGGATGTGAAATTCAGCTTCCCCATACCTTTAAATACCTTAAAACAAATTTTCAGCTTTCCACAAGGTTTACTTTTCGAAATATCGGCAATTAAAAGTTGTAAGTAGGCGTGCTCACCAACAATAAGCCCTCGTGTGGCCGGTTTTTCATCTTGCCGTAACTTTTGAACCGCTAAGAGTTGCGACCTCAAATTTTGTCCCAATAATTTTTTAGGTGTTGGTACATTGTCTGAAAATCTTAGCAAAATCTGAGAGGTACGATGTACTTTTCAACTTTTTTTTGGTCAATTATAATGGAATGACCCAACTTATATATCAACTTACACGTTCCCATTCACAGAGATAAACATGAATATCCTATATCAACTTTCACATTTCCATTCACGGGGATAAACATGAATATCACAACGAACTTATATATCATCAACTTACACGTTCCCATTCACAGAGATAAACATGAATATCACAACTTATATAAACTTACACATTGGCCTCACAGATATGACAGTAGCTGTTTTCGATGACATGACGATGTTTTTTTCGGTCGAATTTTGCCGCCGGTTTTGATGATTTTTTCCATTTCAGTGAATTGTCATCTGCTGGGTTGATTGTGGTTGCTAACGCGTGAAAGGTAACGTTAATGACGTAACAAACGGAGACAATCTGCAAAGATAAATTTCATTAATAAGCGGAAGGTCAAAATGGTGAAAGATTAAATCAATTTATTTTAATTTTTTTGTTTACTTTCATTATTTATTTCTTTAGTTTGGTTGATCAATTTGGTTAGTTTAGTTTGGTAATAATAAATTCTGTAAAAATTTAATTTATCTCATAAATATCTAAAATTTTATATGAAAGTTATATATAATTTATTTCATGTATTACAAAGAATGTATTATTATAGTTATTACACAAACATACACAAGGTAAAAATCTAATATTTCATATAAATTTTCTGAATTTTTGTATAAAAAATCAATTTATTTAATTTAATACAAGTACACACATTGAAAATTAATATAACAAATAAAAGTAATGAGAATGCACCTATACTTTTCAATAAATCATCAAATTAATACTTGATTAAATGCAGTAATAAGAATATACCTAAATATCTCATTAAATATATCAAAACAAACTGGTAGATAAAGTAATGCTTTACTTTATTTTATCATATTATGTGAAAGTTGACGACTAGAATAAATGACTGAAATTCACAAAAAAATTTCAACACATCCAGGATGTAATGAATGTTTGGTATCAATATACTATCCCAACACTTATATTCTCCTGAATAACAATGCAGTAAAGCCTAAGTGAAACCACTCTAAATACAACTATAAAACCTCCTAAAAATAAATGTATAAATAACATTAAAATAACTAAACATCATAACAACAATATTGCAGAATGCCGTAAAGCCTAGTGAACCACAATAAATTTGTCAGTGTTGCTGGAAAAAGGAGTAAGTGTGTCCAATTTGC
>CH001382.1:49709-61048 GCA_000149265.1 Ciona savignyi | reverse complement strand
ATTCAGTACTTCTTGCTTAAGTTCTAGTACTTTTTGCTTAAGTTCTAGTACTTTTTGCTTAAGTTCTAGTATTTTTTGCTTAAGTTCTAGTATTTTTTGCTTAAGTTCCAGTATTTTTTGCTTAAGTTCCAGTATTTTTTGCATAAGTTTCAGTATTTTTTGCTCGCTTTAATTCAGGTTGAAGTTAATTTTAGCACGATCGTGCGGTTAGAAGCGATTCAAATTGTAGGTATCGTGGATTAATCCGTATTTAAAAGTGCATCTACTTTCGAAGTTATTTTAATTCACCTGTGTGAGTTCGAAATTACGTCCAACTATCTATGCTGCGGGCGGTTAGGCGAAGGTTTGTCTAATTAAATCGATCCGTTTTCTTGTCGTTTTAAAACGACGCCTTCGGGAAATCGGGAAATTAAATTCGCCTCGTCATTTCTATGCGGGGGAAGTAATTTCGAGGTACTTGATCCAGCAACGTCGGGCCGAATGTGGTTTCGATGCAAGTTTGGATGTGGCAAAAGTGCGAACTCGATTATGAGGCACTGTAGTCTGTAGTACTTACTGCTGCCACCTCGTGCTAGTAAAATAGGATAGGACATTCATGTTTATCCCCGTGAATGGGAAAACCAAGTGTAAATGGGAAAACCTTTCGATTGAAAGGCGACGCACTTAACTGCCAGGCTAGCCGGCCGGACAATAAAAAATGACTCGATTCCTTTGTTTAAACTCGGAGATTAATCCTCCGATAACCGTGTGTCTGTAGTTATCGAAGCTATTTTCAGTTTTATAGCTTGTTCATTACTCCATTTTTGACCGATCAATTTGCCTCCACTGGATTAAGTTAAGGTCAATTTGGTGCCCAAGAAATCAACCGCTCCTGTCTATTCTTGACCTCTGCAGGTCCCAATAGACCAGACGGCAGAGCAATAATCGACAAAATAATCAACGTCGATCAATTTACCTTGTCCGTTCCGTTAGGACGTTTATAATAAGACGAAAGGTAGTTGGATTGAAACCAACCGACGGCAAATCCTTATTTTTTATTGGTAGAACAAAGCTAGTGGAATAATGGGTTGAACTAAAGCAATAAAACATTTCTATGTAATATACAACATACTCCAACTGCTCGCCAAGCCGATGGTTGGTTGGATAAAACATGAATATCCTATCATGTGTATTAGGTATGCAGAGGTTTCTTTGAGAGGTTATTTGGCGTTCGGCAAAGTCGGAAGGTAAAACAAAAACGAGGAAAGGGGAAGGCGGGAAATTGCTCACTAAAATTAAGATAATGACATTAGAGTTAGTTTTAAATGGGTTGGAGTTACGGTTTATTCTGGGGTTGAGATTGATGTTTAGGGTAGGGTTAGAATTAGTTTCCATAGTTTTAGTAAGCAGTTTTCCTCCTTCCCTCCTTTTAGTGTTGCCGCTAGTCGAATGCCAAACGACTTATAAAGCCCAGTAAATTGGTAACAAGTCTATCATGGGTTCGAAACTTGGCTCGGTAAAAAAGTCGAATGCCAAATAGCGTGTTTGATCTCTGACATAAAATTGAATACCAACTTACATTCACGCTAGTTGTCGCATGTTTATTTATAGCAAGAAAACACAGGATTTGGCAGAGTTGGCACAAAATCGTTTCACAGAGTTAAAAATTAAACGGTTATTTACATCTTACTTATGCTTAATGTTGTATATTTAAAATAATTTTAAACCTATTTTAATTAAAAAACTAGTAATTAAAGGGTGGGTAACTTGAAAAATGTTTAATTGTCGTTGGAAACTTCATATTCCGTGGTAATTACCAATTCGGGACTACCACGTGGTGTCGCATAACAGGGATATGGGGCGGATATTACAAACTTGAGGCCGAATGGTTTGTGCGACCGATACATATACCGACCCATATAAAAGCGGTCGACGTAACGGGCCTATCATGGGTCCGAAACTTAGCTCGGTAAAAAAATACAAAAAACATAACATGTACGGTTGTGTGGCTAATTGGTTCACGCGACCCATATATATACAAAATTCTATACAAAAAAAAAGGTTTTCGTTGTGAACCCATCATGGGTTCGTACCATGGCTCGGTAAATGTATAAAAACATCTGTTCGGTCTTGTGGCCGAATGGTTTACGCGATAAATACCATTTCTATATACAAAAATCAATATGGGTTCGAAACGTATAGCCTGGTAAAAAAAACAACTTAAACGCTCGTGCGGCCGAATGGTTTGGGCCAATAATGGATTCGAACCTTAGCCCGGTTAAAAATATCATAAAAAATGTTTAGACACGGACGTTTTTGGGTAAATTAGGAGGGAGGCGACAAGGAAAGATACTGCACACTATATGAACATAATGACAATAGATTTAGTTTTAAACATGGGGTTGGAGTTAGGGTTAGTTCTGGGGTTGAGATTAGTGTTTAGGGCAGGGTTTAAATTACTTTCCGTAATTTTAGTGAGCATTTTTCCTCCTTTTTATTATTGTGCTATCTGGAAAAGTTGACAAAAGACCGTCACCAAATACAATGTCCGTTTCATTCAAGTTTTCACAATCGATGAAATACTTAACAACCCAGCCTTTGGCGCTGTTAACATAGTGTTCGTCATACCGCATGTCTTAGATGCTGTAAGACAGCGTGCTCCAATCCTTATCGTATACATTGATAGCTTGGGTTGTGACGTCGGTCAGGGATTCCCCCGATGACGTCATGAGCTGAGGATTGAAAGCGAGGATAAGGAAATAAAAGATAATTAGAAGAAGAACCGCGACTACAGTGCACAACACCACGCATTTATACGCGAATTCCGAACACTCATTCTCGTTCTCTTCGCTCATGTCTATGTCGTCATAAAAGTGCGATTGAGTCGTGACGTAGCTATCCGTGCTCGTGACGTCATCGGATGTTTCTATGGAAACGGCGGGGGATTCCCGGGCGATGGTTTTTTCGTTCCAGGAGACTTTCTTCGTATGAACAACAACGCGTAGATTCTTCACTTTCGGTTTCTTGACGACTTTCCGCAAAAGCGGGGGAGTCTCGAATCTCTCGACGCTCAGCTTCTCTACGTCATCGAGCTGCGTCACTTCCTGTCTTCGAATGTACGCGACCAGAGTTTTTAGAATGCTGGTTGCTTGTGACGTCACAGAAACGTCGATGGAACCCGGTTCAATGACGTCACACCCCATATTTTAAATGGGAAGAAAAGTTTCAACTTCTATAATGAAGCCCTTGTCAAAATCCTATACAAATAAAGACACCGGTTATATAACCGTTTTAAGTAAATGCACTTAATCGACCTTTCTTAAATCGATTGAATTAGTAACGGATCGAAAAAGAAACGTTGAATGCATAGTAATAACGTCCAATGCGTTATCACATTTCTGGATTGCCAAATACCTTATTCCTAACTAGACAATACTATATGTTGTGTGCTGTTTTCGATTTCTCTATGATAAGGTCACCTGCTGTATTATATTTACTCTGTAAGTCCTATTGTAATACACGACTGTGGCTGTGGACCCTTCCGCATATAAAACATAATATTAAACCTAACCAACACGCCAAGATACAAACTGAGGATTCTTTCTAGTTTTATCTCTCGTTCTTGAGATTAAACAACCAATTGGTGTTAAAACTTACACTTTCGCAAAACAGTTGTCAAAGAAAACTGGTCCTTGGTTTAAAGAAACGTCTCTTCAGAACTGGCTAATCACCTACAAAGGCACCCCGCTGTTAACTAACAATGCACAAACTACTTATCTTATGCTCGTACTGGTAATAAAAAATAAGTGGCAGACAAGTTTATATAGAGTAGCTGCTACCTTACTATGTGTTACTTCTCAATTGACGGAAAACACATGTTTAAACACGATACTGTGTGAATGGCAACTTTCTTGATATGGTAGAATCAAATAAGTCGGTTTAAATTTGAAAACGTAGCCACCACATGCAACTTATAATCTATTTTATGTTTTTTAAACTACTGTTCATTTTGTCGTCTTATTCTGTTCCTTACATTTTATTTACTTTAGCGGCTCATATCTATTTTAATAACTTTTTTCACTACTGTTCGTTTTGCCGTCTTTCTCGTTGTTTTCATGATTTGTTTTACTTCCTACTATTTAACTTGGGCAAAAAGTGAATAAACTAACTTTCACAATAATGGCGGTGGCAAACTTACTGCGCGCATGAACATAATGCGTTTTCCACCCAAACAAGGCTGATAAACAAGACCGATCTGACCGAAATAAAAGTTCTGTCTGAATATTTGGCTTAAACTTATGAAATATAACTCATAATCAAAATTCCTAACTATTTTCCTAAAGCCTGTTAATATATTTTCATATTCTGCTAATAATGTCGTCGAAATATTTTTAATATCTTTTTAACGAAAATGTCAAAATATAACTCCCAATCTTTGTTATCTGCAGTAAAGCGTAGCACCTGCCATAAAATGTCGTCGCCTTCCTATATTTACTTTCCGTTGAAAAGAATTTACCCAGTAAACATGGCCTCTCATCACTAAGCCTATGAAGAAAATAAACAGTCTGAAACAATATATTGACCACAACTTACTACTTCAAACCTATACATGGTATTTTACTGCGGTTCTGTTGCAAAAACACATTTCGTCTGTTATTCCTTAGCTTCTTTCAGCATCTTTTTTATTACATTTTTTATAGCAGAAATCGTTAAATCGTAATTAGTTTCCACTGCTGTAATTAGTTTCCACTGCTGCCTTGATTAAACGAAATTCTTGCTATCCACAATACAACGTTCGTTTTGTTCTGGCAAAAACATACCACCTCTGCGTTTTATTTCATTATAGAAATGAACAAGCAATCAATGAATCATAGGATTATCTCTGCTTTTAATACATGAGCGCTTTGCTATTGTATCGTTAGTCTTTCGTGTAATAGAGATTTTTTAAGGATATAAAGAAAAATGTTATTTAAGATACATGCCATTGGTATAATCTACAAAGTAAAAACACAAATTTACTTCGGTTAACACAGATAAACATTAAAAAAGGAAATAGCCTTTATCAATAAATATCCCGAAGTTTACCCATTTTATTAAAACGAACAAAAACAACATGTGTCTTAAACTGACCCATAAGTACGAAATCATGAATTCCATTCCTATAACAAGTTCTTTCCGAATAACATGGTCAGTAGGTCATAAATTTAATCGTCGATAACAAGTTTATATTATATGTATATAAATATACCAGCAATTCCAGTAATTCAACGATCAGTTTTATAAAATAAATTCTATCTACAACTTGGTTCTATCTGAAAAGGGACTACAGGTCATAAAGGTTCATAACATTAGTTTTTCTATGGAGAAATAGCTTAGCCTTAGACTATCAATCAATGGCGACGCCGTGTCGATACATCTTTATTGAAATCGATAAGTGCGGCGGCTGCATCTGCACGTTGTATTGAGGAAAATAATTGTATCGGCTGGGGAAAACTTAAAGGAGGGAAAGCGGGAAGGAGGGAAACTGCTCACTAAAATGAATATTAAGGCATTAGAGTTAGTTTTAAACATGGGATTAGAGTTAGGGTTAGTTCTGGGGTTGAGATTACTGTTCAGGAAAATGGTTAAACTAATTTTCATAATTTTGGTTAGCAGTTTCCCTTCTGCCCTCCTTTCCGCTTTTCCTCCCTTTAGCGTTGCCCTATCGGTTGATTTTTTTTTCGTTTTTTGTATAAGAGTCGGTATATGTATCGGTCGCGTTAACCAGTTGGCCACACGACCGTACTAGTAAAGTATCATTTATATACAAAACACTTCATTGACTGGTTGATTTTTTAATTAAGATTTAAATCTAAGTTGAGCTTGTCTCTAAATAGTGGCCGTTGTATCGATTCAGTATGGTATACAATAGTATATTAATTTCGGTATACAATATTAATGTTTTATCAACGTGAACGGAAAAGCGCAAGGGTGTTATAACACTGGAAATCATCAGATTACTTCATACATAACAGTGTCATTGCGGTGTTGTATATGACGTTTTCTTCAGTTTAATTTTAACCCATTCATCTACTGGGTCCAAGCGTTGTCTGCTAAGTGCCTTGCCCAAGGAAACAACTGACTAGCTGGAGATTAGTTTCGTACATCGGCTGAAAGGCGTATACCAACCCACCAATCCATATTTTCCCGGTCATCACAAGATACTACAGTCATTGTAGATTTTAACGTTTCAAAAAACGCAGATGGGTTAGCGATGATTTACAAAAGGTATTGTCAGATAAAATTTTTGATGTCGCATTTCGATCATACGATTGTTCCAAAACACTAGAAGTCAATAAGAAAATTTGGCCTCTTAATGGTAGTTAGGATAGAACAGGAGGATAGGATATTTATGTTTATCCCCGTAAATGGGAAAACCAAGGGGGTTAACACACGGGCAATCGTCAGATCACCTCGCGCCCATCGTCGGGTTACCGGAGCTATTGCAGTTTGTTGTATATGATAGATACGTTCCTTCAATTTGGTAGAACCCATTAATCCGCTGGGTTCAGGCAATGTCCGTAAAGTGCCTTGCCCAAGGACACAACCGACCAGCTAGCGACCAGTTACGCACCTGCAACCTTTCGATTAAAAGGCGACGCACTTAACCGTTAGATCAACGGGCCGGACTAAGTTGCATCACAAATTGTGCCTTCTATGAGCAAATTAAGCGGACGATATTCATGTTTATACCTTGCGAGAGAAAATGCAAAGAGCGTTATCGCACGGGCAAACATCAGATTAACTTTTACCCACTGCCTGGTTCCTGGAACTAATGAGCTACTGAAGTATTTTGTATATAAATGATACTTTACTAGTTAGATCGGGTGGCCGAATGGTTAATGCGACCGATATATATACCGCCATCTATACAAAAAACAGTCCTTTTGCCTAGCACATCATGTATTCGAAACTTGGCTCGGGAAAAAAATACCACTATTTCAGTCATAGCACACCATAGGGTAAGGTCTGGTAAAAGCTATTTCGAAGAATAGACTATATATAGGTTGTAATACCGCTTCACTATAGCGACTAGTTTTGGACCAATACCTACCGTTCTGACAAAGGTTTATGTCCTAAGACGTAAACCGACTATTTTGAAACAATTATCGTTCTTATAGCACCCTGGCATATATATATTTAATCTAAAATATACTTATCCTGCCGTAAACCATGAAAGAAAATAAGTCATATTCAATATTTAAGTAAACTTAGCAAAAATAACAATTAAAGCTATTTGTAAAAATTAAATCATTTGTTAAGTTAAAGGTTCACTAATTAAACTTTAAAGTGTTATTTAATAGGTTAAATAGGCATAAAACATTAAGTTATTTGCGTTCTTACCAAGCCATTAACATGATTGGTTAGTAAATTGGCAGTTTTCTATAACACCGTATTTACCTAGCACATTTCACGCTGTGTGACGGTGTGCTGCGATGGCCGAGTGGTTAAGGCGTTGGACTCGAAATCCAATGGGATATTCCCGCGCAGGTTCGAATCCTGCTCGCAGCGCTTTTTATTAATTACTGTTTTCTTAATTGTTGTATTTTTAGTTTAGTTTAATTTATTTTTTTGCTCCTTTCTTACAATAAAGAGGAATAGAACTATTATTTAAAGTTAAGGAGACAGGATAAAACGGCAAAACTACAGTAGTTAAAACACGTCAGTAAAAAGACATTACAAATCAGGGAAAAATGACGTGGCC
Source organism: Ciona savignyi (assembly GCA_000149265.1). Lineage (NCBI taxonomy): Eukaryota > Metazoa > Chordata > Ascidiacea > Phlebobranchia > Cionidae > Ciona > Ciona savignyi. The sequence continues at coordinate 53,325 of CH001382.1, read as the reverse complement.
GTTAAACCTTACATTAATGAAAGCGTATTTATTTAATACGACAAAATATTTTTATTTTTGTTTATAGGAAAAAACAATGTGCTTTATCACTCTCGACTAAACATTAAAGAGTTTGCCTCATGCACACAGTCGGGCAACCGAAGATATTGCGGTGTGTTGTTATTTTATAATGTATTCGCCACTACTCGTTTATTTCAACACAAAAATCTACTGGATTTAGGCAATATCCGATAACTGCCTTCTAAAATGGCACAACCGACTAGCTGTTTCATCTAGTTTCGAACCTACAACCGAAAATTAACGCTTTTAACCTTTTGAACTAGTGTTTTGTTTTAGTATATTTTATTTGTTTGGTTTTATATCAGTATAATATGGTCATTTTAGTAATAGGCCTACAAAGTACTAGTTCAACCTATTAGCATGGTGGTTTAGTGCGGCGCCTTTTAGTCGGAGGATTGCAAATTCGAAACTAGTCGCCAGCTGGTTAGATATGTATCTTTTGGAAAGGCACTAAACGGACATTGCCTGAAGCCAGTGGAGTGATAGGTGCTACTTAATTAAAGGTACATGTGAATCATATACAACACACTGCAATAGCCCCGGTAACCCGACGGTGCTGGGCGTGAGGTGATCTGAGGATTGCCAGCGTGCTCACTACATTGTTTTTTCCATTTGCGGGGATAAACATGAATATCCTATCCTAAATTTTTATGGGAGGTCGGATTTAAGGAGTTTAACATTCTTTTTTTTTTATATTTTTAAAATGAATATTTTACTGAGTAACAATGGTGGTGATTTCGACGCTTGTAAGATTGGAACCAGAAGCTCTAATTGCGTTTTTCCATTATTGCGTTTTTCCATTATTTGTGCATCCCGTTTGTTTGCGTCATATGCCGCCCTGTTATACCTTTCTTTCGTCAGCTGCGATGGCCGAGTGGTTAAGGCGTTAGACTTGAAATCTAATGGGATCTTCCCGCGTAGGTTCGAACCCTACTCGCAGCGTTTTTGTTTTATTTTTTTATGAAATATTATTTGGCTTGATGAAATGTGTACTTTTTTCGCTAAAATGATGTAATGTTAATTTTGTAGAAGAATAAAGTTATATTTTAAAGAAACAACAACATTTCGGCTAAATAGAAAGGGATAGGATAGGATAGGATAGGATATTCATCTTTATCCCCGTGAATGGGAAAACCAAGGGGGTTAACACACGGGCAATCGTCAGATCACCTCGCGCCCATCGTCGGGTTACCGTAGCTTTTGCAGTGTGTTGTATATGATAGACACGTTCCTTCAATTTGGTAGAACCCATTAATCCGCTGGGTTCAGGCAATGTCCGTAAAGTGCCTTGCCCAAGGACACAACCTACTAGCTAACGGCCAGTTTCGCACTTGCAACCTTTCGATTGAAAGGCGACGCACTTAACCGTTAGACAATCGGGCCGGATGTTTAAGTTTTTTTTACCAGGCTAGGTATCGGACCGTAGTGGGTTGGTGACTAATACTAAGGAACAAGTTGTCCGATCCTTGAGTCTGGTGATTTAGTGCAACGCGTTTTTTAATTTTAGTAAAACCAATTAAATCCACAGTGCTTAGGCGATGTCTGCTAGGTGACTACAGCAAGGGCACAAATTAGTAATTGAACGAACCCAGGTTTTGTAAACGTACACAGTTATTGTTTTTGTCTCTTTAAAGCATTTCAAAAAGCAAACAGGCACGCCTAAAGGTGATGTTATAGTTTGGTTATGTATCTTTTTATCAGGATTCATAGCAGTATAACGTACATTATCACTATATCACTCGCTAATTCTTAGTCACATTCAATATTGCATCTCCTCCTGGTGTTTTGGTAACAACCAAATCCTAGCCAAATTACAACGTGTTTGCAATAGGTACATTCGAATGATTTTCAACCTTGGCAAACGGGAAAACACTGTTAAAATAATGCAGCAACATCAATTTCTGACTATATATGATATGCATAAACTCGAAATTTTATCTATAATGCACCGGTGCAATTATCAAAAGCTTCCCACGGCCCTTACTTTCATTCTATACAGTTAAAACCCATGACCCACTAGGATGACGACCAGAAGCAGAACAAAATTTGCCATTCCATTCTGCAGTAAAACGATTTCCCAACAGTCCATAAAATATATTGGCCCCAAATACTGGCATCAATTACCAATAAAAATTCGCGAAATTCAACCACATTCCATAAATTTATTAAAGCTGTTAAACAACACCTCTTGAATGATCCTCATCCCCTTCCATGAGTTTACTATAACCACTTTTCTCACCTAAATACTTCCCTATAATTCAGTTTTATTGCCAGTCACTTTAACTATAATATTTATTTACCTCATATTACATTTACATTTATTACCTTTTCTTTATAATTACTTTCCTTTATTTATTCCCCTATCCTCCCACTGCACGCTCCTCTCACAAAGCTGTGACTTTTGTTGTGTTTTTTTATTTGTTTTTATTATTGAGATTAAATTGCTTTGTTCACAATTTTACTATTTCACCATCACTTTATTGGCCCAATGTATTACTGCTATTAACAGCATGCTGTTTTATTTTTAACATATCACCATTTTAGTCACTAGGGTTTTTACTGTTAATGGCATGCCGATGGCAATTTGTATCTTGCAGTGCTGTTTTTCTTTATAGTTTATTGCCGGCCCTAATGGTATTCCCCCTATTTATTACCTTACTGCATGCCACATCCTATTAGTACTTCACCAGCACTTTGTTCTATTCACTCTTATTATGCACTGTCTTTCTTTTCTTATAATTTCTATTAGCAGTCTATAAGACCCATACTGCCCAGAAATTCTTTTTCCAGTTGCAAAGAAATTACATCGGCGGAAACGATTGCTCTTCCACCTTCCCCGGCTCATTTACCTGCTCTTCGCCGGCGGCTGTGATCCTTTTCTCCGATGATGTCCCAATAAAGTTGAGATTTGGCAGTGCAACCCAATTACTGTAGAGACTTCACATTCAACTGTTTCGGACTTACTTTTCATTAATTACACACAAAAAAGCGGAAGCTTGCTGCTGTTTGTCTTTTTTCTTATTTTTGCAGTCTTATTTTAAATATTTATGTATATTGTATACATATTACTATCATAAATTAGTTTATTTATATATTCTAGTGCAGTAATGTTCTGCACTTAAAGTGCTTCATTTATTAAACATAGTGCAATAACTGTTTTTTGCACCAAAAATAATTTAATGTCTGAAAGTGTGTTTTGAAACGGTTTTTTAACCACTGGTGGAATTTCATTTTAGGGGGTTTTTCTTTTTCCACTTAATCCCAAAGCCGGCTCCCCCCTCAGTACTGGGTCGCGCTTGCACACTTTTACTCAAGTATTAAATAACACCAAATTTAATTAGTTAATTTTGATTTAATTTGTTTCGTTGAAACTTATTTGTATTAATGTAAGGTTTAACGGCCACGTCGATTTTTTTCCTTAATTTGTAATGTGTTTATCCACTGACGTGTTTTAACTACTGTAGTTTTGCCGTTTTATCCTGTCTCCTCAATGTAAAATAATTGTTTTATTCTTCCTTACTGTAATGAAGGAGCGAAAAAATAAACTAAACTAAAC
>CH001382.1:11797-40119 GCA_000149265.1 Ciona savignyi | reverse complement strand
AACTCGAGTTTAACGCCCATTTTATTGTTTTGATTTACACCCCCCCCAAAAAAGCGGGGTAATATAATAAACTCTTCTGCGATTTCTCACCCCCAAGAACACAGCACAACATATCCTACTGATAAACTAACCAACCAAATGTCACCAGAACCCAAAAAACTGTCAAAAGGCGAACAAATTGCACTGTTCAATGAAGCACAAGGGGTGCGGGTTCGGTTGTATAGTCCACATGTATGGGTTGTGCATGTTTGTTGCCGTGGGGGAAGCCAGATCGATGCAATACGATTTAAACGAACTGGTCACCTATCCTGGAATCAACGCAACTTTCAAGTATCCCAGCGATACTTGCGTCAATAGAACAAATTTTGCGAAGTCAGTGGAGTGGAAATGTAAGTTAGTTTTACTGTTTTTTCTAAACCAGCGTTTTCCAACCTTTTTTGGTCGCGGACTATTTCCTTTACCAGCAAAAGTCTTTGCGGACTCAAAGTGCATCAATTTTTAATTAGCGTAAGTCAAAAGTGTAGCGTAACTGGACTATGTGCATACGATACACTACAGAACACTACAAAACTGTCTTGATGATAAAAAACATATCACTACAACAATGTCTTGATGATAAAAACATATCACTGCTGTTTATAACGATCAAAAACAAATAAAAGTTTTGCAAATTGTTCATGTGCTTGCGGACTCATTTACACACTGCAATAGCTTCGGTAACCCGACGGTGGGTGCGAGGTGATCTGACGATTGCCCGTGCGTTAACCCCCTTGGTTTTCCCATTCACGGGGATAAACATGAAAATCCTATCCTTAAGTACACAACCGACCAGCAAACGGATTTGAGTCTAACCGAGCTGCTGCGAATAAAAGAAAGCCGACAATACTTAAAATATGTCACGTCTACTCATAAAAAGTTATCACACGACTTTATATTGCAGCTGAAATACAGAAAGATGCGACTTCAAAGAAGGATGAAGTTCTCACCATCACTATCAACGCACCATTTACCAGTCATTCACACTTTAGTCCTGGGACAATCCCGGATAAACTTCTTCCGAGAATCAAACGAGTCCACGCAGACCCAAGCGCATGGTGGACAGGACAAATCATCAGTTACGTCGTGCGACTTCAGAAACAAACTAAGACCAAACTTGAAAGAGCGAAAGAGAAAATCAAGTTCGCCCATCCAATAGCAGGGTAATGGTTTTGATGAATCCACATTGAAGGATTAATACACAGTTATCATCGGATAGGAGGATGGGATATTTATGTTTAGAGGTTAACACACGGGCAATCGTCAGATCACCTCGCGCCCACCGTCGAGTTACCAGAGCTATTGCACTATTGTATATATGACCCCCATCAATCCGTTGTCTTCAGGCAATGATAACTATATATATTTCTCCTACAAGGATCCACGTCAGGAGAACAGATAAACTAGGAGAAGCTGCTTACATGGATCTTGAGAGGTACATGGACCACGTTAAAAGCTGGTATGACCGGTATATGCTGCAGCACCCGGGAGAGCGAGTGATCAGACGTGTTTATCTTGCTACAGATGACGCTGAACTTGTCAAGTCAGCAAATACAAAGTACGTTTATTTATTTCTTCGGCATCTTTGGAAAAAATAAGCTGGGAGAACAATCTAAACGAGCATGTAGTGGAATTGTGAAGTTTTCTAAAAATATATCATGAATTAGCCTTTTTAATATAGATTTATATCCAACTCGACTATTTACTTCAATATTTATATGTCGGAAAGAGGAAAAATATCGGGGAAACCCCGTAGGATTTGAGAGAGTCCGTTTTATATGATGCGGCTTGTTAAAGGCGAGGATTAGAATTTGATTGCTTCCATTCAGTTTTACATTTTCTGTCTTTTCTTCTATAGGGTGGGATATCCATGTTTATCCCCGTGAATGGGAAAGGAAAAGGGGTTAACACACAGGCAATCGTCAGATCACCTAGCGCCCATCGTCGGGTTACCGGAGCTATTACAGTGTGCTGTGTATGAGAGACACGTTCCTTCAATTTAGTAAAACCCATTAATCTACTGGGTTCAGGCAATGTCCGTTAAGTGCCTTGCCTTATGACATAACCGGCTAGCTAGCAACAAGTTTCGAACATACAACGTTTCGGTTGAAGGTTTCCCACTAAACCACCAGACTAACCGGTCAGACTATACCCTTTTATCATCGTTTTAAAGTAAAAATACAAATGAACATACAAAATTGATTTCCCATCCGACAAGATCTATATATATTTTTACCTCCTAAAAACAGATACCCGGAATATAAGTTCATTACATACGTCAGTGACCACATGAGTAATGCAGTGAACAGAAACAGCGACTCTGCGATCACCGGAATCTTATTCGATACTTTGCTTTTAAAGGAATGTGATTTTGTTGTTGTAACGTTTTCATCCAATGTAAGTTATACGACAAAATCGCTTGAGTAGTATGCTTGTATATTAATACGAAAGACCGAATTGGGTAAACCTGGCTGGTATGTTTCCTTTCAATCCCTGAACAAAAACCGCAGCAATAATGCCTTAATCGAGTTTAAAACCTTGCAAAAGCGATGGTTACTGGATAGGGTATTCATGTTTATCCCCGTGAATGTAAAAACCAAGGAAGTTAACACACTGACAATCGTCAGATCACCTCGCGCCTACCGTCGGGTTACCGGAGCTATATTGCAGTGTGTTGTAGCTATATTGCAGTGTGTTGTATATAATTTATACGAGCCTTTTACTCATTAATCCGCTTGGTTTGGGCAATGTCTCTTTACTGCCTTGACCCATGACACAACCGACTAGCTAGCAACCATTTTCTTACCTGCTACCTTTCGGTTGAAATGTGTATTATAACGACACTATGAGCACCTAGTATTATAACGTTTACCCTTGTAACTAAGAACAAGTTGTTTTAAATATAAAATAATAAATTTACTGTTTCAGATTGGAAGGTTGGTTTACCAACTGAGACAGACCTTACCAATGGACCCTACTTTCAACACAGTTAGCTTAGATGATCGGTATCATTACTGGGGCGAAAAAGGTCAACACCAGGTTGCCATAATGAATCACAACCCCCCGCCTTACCTCAAATGTAATGACACTCAAAGCCGAGGTGCCATTAAAGGTATGAGAAGTTGGACGTGCGAACTTGAGCTGAAAATTGGTGACAAAATTCAAAAGATTCCATCTCTTCACCACGAATATTTGACCGGCGGGTACAACCGACGAACATATTTGCATGGCTTATATCCTGCCCATAAAGTGAAAGATATCCTTATCCCTGCACCTTACCCTACTTTCGGACTGATATAAATACTATACGTTCACATACCCAGGTGTACAGTGGTAAGGTTTTTTATGCATTATGGAAAAACACCCAAATAAAGCTGAGAATAAAATAGAAAAAACTGTACACAATTGCGTTGAAACTAAATTGTTGAAGTTTAAATAAATCGTACCAATCTCCGACTTTATACTTGGACTGTGCGCGATCCGTTTTTGGCTTTAGTAAAACGGTACTATACAAATCTCTTATTGCTTTTGTTGACACTTTAGTCTAGTAGTTAAGTGCGTCGCCTTTCAGCCGAAGGGTTGAAGGTTTGAAACTGGTTGCTAGCGACGTGGTTGTGGACAAGGCACTTAACGAATATTGCCTGAACCCAGCGGATTAATAGGTTCTACTAAAGTAAAGGAACGTGTAAATCATACATAATACACTGCAATAGCTCTGGTAACCCGACGGTGGGCGCGAGGTGACCTGACGATTGCCCGTGTGTTAACCCCCTTGGTTTTTCCATTCACGGGGATAAACATGAATATCCTATCCTATTGAAAACCATGGAAAATCCAGCTGGTGCTTAGTAGAAAGCAAATAGATGAATAAAAAGTTACTATTTAAGTTAATTCGGTTACGTGCTTGGTGTACTTAGTCTTTATATATTATTTACCTGTTATCACGACAAAATAAAATATTAAAACGATAGTTATAACTATAGAGAGTGCTGTGGAGCTCGCTATAGTTTACTCTTGCGGGAAAACTACAACGAGGGGAAGCGGAAAGGAGGAAAATGTACGCTAAAATGAATATTATGGCATTAGGGTTAGTTTTAAACATGGGGTTGAAGTTAGGGTTAGTTCTGGAGTTGAGATTAGTATATAGGGTCGAGTTAAAATTAATTTCCATAGTTTTGGTGAGCACTTTCCCTCCTTCCCTCCTTTCCGCTTTCCCTCCAATAAGTATTGCTCTTGCTTTGATATCGTCGTTTGGTAGGTTAGGTTGAGGCATCCTGACGTTCTATTAAACCTCTATCTTATACAACATACTGCAACAGCTCCGTTAACCCGACTGACGGGCGCGAGGTGATCTGACGATTGCCGTGTGTTAACCCCCTTGGTTTTGCCATTCACGGGGATAAACATGAATATCATATCCCTGTCCTAAATGCGTTAATTCCCTGTCCTAAATGCGTTAAATCTATCCCTGTAGTAATACGTGCAGGTTTCCAGACAGTTATTGTGCCCTGTAATCAACTGTAATCATGCCCGTATGTAGGCTATGTAATAATCATTTACTTTACCTTGGTATGTAATTTCGTTCTATATAACCCGACTTGTTTCGCTTTAATTTCATTTACTACCAAGTACGTCCAATACAAGAATACAACACTATCCCAAGTAAAGAAAGCCATCGCTATGTGGTCTAATTGTACAGTTTCAACATTATAACCTAAATCGTTGATTTTAATTAGAATTATTCATTTAAACGTTTTAACAAAGAAATGGGTAAAGTCATCCTACAGTGTATAATAAGTATATGTCATCTTAGTATAAAATTAAATAATGTTTTAAAAATGAATGGTCTTAATAAAAATTAAATATAAACAAAAACGCTGCGAGTAGGGTTCGAACCTACGCGGGAAGATCCCATTAGATTTCAAGTCTAACGCCTTAACCACTCGGCCATCGCAGCAGATGATAAAACGTTGCGAAAGCCACGCTATTACGTCGTTAAGAAGAAAAAACACACGACCAGTTAAAATTTTACAAATCCAATTCTGATGTTTTAAGAGGCGTTCAACTAATTATTTTCCCTATCTCTCCAATGCAAACTGACCTCACAAAAACGACTGTCACTCAAAATCCTGACATAGGAAGTCTTAGATTTTTTCACAATTTAAAATTGAAGCTTGGATCTGCAACCTAAACTCAAAACCCTACAAAATTTTGTTTAAAAATTTTGAGCCCATACCCCTTCGTACATCGGCAACTTTTTTCCAACAAAACAGCTAGCAGATGCACATTCAACACCTTTATTTTACAAAGCTCTGCTCCACGATTACAAAACTTTACAGCTAAACGAGAACACCGGCGCGCAGCCTAGCACATGCTGCTTTCAACAAAACAAACATTGGGGAATCACCACCATTGTTACTCAGCAAAACACTAGTTTAAAAACAATGACTCATGGAGGGTACCACTCGTCACATCCTGCCGTTCATAGAGGTCTTAATTGGTTATACGCCATCTATAGGTCTGTAAGCGATTTATATAGAATACTAGAAATGCGTAAATACACTTTTAGCTTTTGAAACAAAGGCGTGTTTATTCAAGGTATATAATTTAAGGAGGGTATACAATACATACATGTATATGCATATGGTTTAGGTAAAGCATAGCAAATTGCCTTGGGCATCTTATAAAGGCATTGAATGAGTAGTGTAGTATTTTTATGTTTTATCCCCGTGAGTTGGAAAAAGGAAAGAGCATTACCACACGGGTAATCGTCTGATTTTCCCGCGCTCACCGTTGGTATACCGAAGCTACCGCACTGCGTGTGGAAACAATTAATTCTTTTAGTTTAGCAAAATATAATTCTACAGGCCCAAGCGATAACCGATTATTGTGACTTCTAAGACTAATGGTTAGGTACGCTCGTGTGGCCGAATAGTTAACGCGACCGATACATATACACCTATCTATACAAAATAGTCCTAGTGGCGAGCTTATCATGGATTCGACGCTTAGACCGGGAAAAAAGTAAACAAAAACTAAACTGTTAGCTGGCCATAGTATTCGAGACTTTGAGTGACAGATACGGCACTTACCCACCAGCTATTTGGGCGGTAAAATCACATGTTGGCAGTATTGGGGTATTAACTTATGCAAATCAAAAATTTAAAATTTTCGTTTGCATTCGATGAATAATAAATGGGGAAAGTTAGATCACGTGATATAGATATGCACAAACTAAAAGATTGAGTGACAAACCAAGGTATCTTTTTTGTTTATTATTTTGTAACAATTTCTTTAAACAAACATGCGCAAAAGTACATAAATATATAAATGAAAGAATAAATATTTAAGTAATATTGTGTTTTTATTCACGGGGATAAACATGAATATCCCATTCCATTTTATCTGAATAGAAGATATAGGGGAAAAGTGGGTAAAATGGGCCACGTGGGTAAAATGGGCCACGTGGGTAAAATGGGCCCCCTCCAATTTTCAATATATTTTGAAGAATAAAAATTTGCTGCAAAAACCAGTGTCAGTATATTAAATTATGGAATCTCCAAACCGAAGTTTGAGCGTGAAATCGACAAACTCAATGTTTTCTGTAGCTATTTCGGTTTGAGAAGGTCTGAATCTAAATTTGCAATTTTTGTTTTCTGCTAATATATAATAGAAAAGATCAAATACTAAAATAAATTTTACTGTAGTTAAATAGAACTATATAGCCTAGACCTACTTTTACTGGTAGAAATAAAACTTCTTTTTTTAAAAATTTTTTATAGAGATTTTAAGTCGTATGTTGGCACCTGTCTAATATGGGCCCCCTGTGTTCATTAGGTAACTAACGGGGCTAGACTTAGCATTAACAGTACTAAAGGGCTATACTTAGCACTAACAGTCATATTATGTGTTTTACAATAAACTAAACGGGTTTTCTAAATGCTATTAATAACATGAATTGATAGTTATGCTTCCCACTAAAGTAGCAAGGTGTTATTGCATTAGTATACTAGTAACTGGGTATTAAATAAAAAGTAATTGATGTAATCCAAAGTGTTAAATTAAAAAAAAAAAAAACTACACCATAAAAAGAAAAGTAATAACATTGTTTATATGGGAAGCGAAAATGGATACTGTTATCTGGCGAAATGTTAATGTCGAAAACGGGCCGGGGCCCATTTTAGACTACACCCTTGTCTAAAATGGGCCACTAACGAAATATTTTTCTTTCTTGATAAAATATATTTAACAAAAATTATTAGAAAGTTAACATGTTATGTGTAAAGACTTTGGTATTAGGTGACACCACATGAAAAACTTAAGTCCAGCGGGCTTTATATCAGTAAAAAATCCGATTTGCAACTAAAGGGCCCATTTTACCCACTCTTCCCCTAAGTAGTTCGGAATGTAGAATCACTCTTGGTTAGATAATAATCTCAGATTTAAATGTTAAAGCTAATTAGAGTTTTGTAGTCAACAAAGACACTTCTTGCATTTTTAAATAGATAGAACATGTTATTTAAATAAATAGAACAAAGGCACCATCGCCAGATTACCTCAAACCCACTGTCGGGTTATCCGAAGTACCTGCTTTTAAAGACATAACCGACAAGCAACCAGTTTTGAATATGCAATCCTTCTAGCACTAACTTACCAATCTAATCATCTGAAAAAAGTCGGGGCTAATAGAAGCTAATGTATCAATTCGTGCAACGGATAATGCGTTGTTTGTATGGGAAATTACCGAAAATCCATATTGGTCGATTTAGGTCATGATATTCTTGCTTTTTGTACCTGTGAGTGGGAAAACGCGAAAGTTATCACACTGGCAATCGTCAGTTACCTCCCGCCATCGGGTTACCCGAGCTCGACAAGACGAGCTCATGTTCTCGGCATAGTTTAAGTGACATGGTATAATTAAAGTCAAGTACACAACCGACAAGCTAGCGACCAAGTTCAAAATGTCACCGGTAAAGAAAGGCGCACTTACCAAAGCAACCTGTACTCCCAGGTAAATATTTTATGCTTCACATTTAATAAAAAGCGGCAGTTTCCTGGGTTCGGGCGATGCCCTTTAAGTGCCAACAAACACATCCCGCCCTGGCAGTAACACGTTTCGATCCAACAACATTTCGGCTACCAGCAACCACGGACGCAGTTACCGATTAAGCTAAATGGCTTTATTGTCAAAAAACTCATAAGGGATTTTAATCTGTTTAAAATAAGCAGACATGGGGCATGTCATTATTTCATTATTTGTTTATATAAATTATCGTTTACGAAAAAAAAATCAATTTTCAAGATTGATTTTTTCTGTTTCTTCGTGACTAAGAGATATGGTAGTCAACAACACAATTCATCGTTCGATATTCTATTGTGACCGAACAATGACCTTTCTTCGATTGTGGCTTGGTGACCAATGAATGACGTCATAAGTAGTAGCGCGCCACGCCTCTAGAATCGACGAATCCGAAACACGAGGCCCTTCTTTCGTCATCTGTCGCCACAATCGCGATTGAACGCATGACTTTATGACAGAACAATTCCTTCAATGACACGAATAACACATTACCTTGTGTTGTGTACGTGAATCTGTTATACGTACAACGGCAGCTTAATATAAGAGAATAACTACGAGACACAGATTAGTTTGTAGTTTATTAAAAATGTATGGCCAAGGCGGATCTGTAAAGGGGTGTGTCGTGGGTGTGTACAGTGTGACGAAAAAGCGTTCGCGATTTAAGCACAGCAATTTGATCCTAGGTTCTAGAATAGCAGTGTTCTCTTTGTTTCTTTCTTTCAGTTTTCCAGAATCAGCTGTTCTATTGTTCATACTGGAGTTCTAGAATTACGCACATATTTCGAAGCCACCAACTCATGGAAAGCTCTAGAAACTTTCCATTGGCTCTAGCGTATGGTATGACGTAACACGTGTTTTGTGATGTAACAGGGACAGCGAATCAGATTAAGAGTTGGTGTTCAGTTTTTTTTATATAAAATTCTTCGTTTCTCCTTGCACTTACACTTGTGAGCGTAAGCGACCCTGTGATCGGGTCAATGAACTACTGTTAATCGCTCTGACAAAGATTTTGTTGCTTTTTTCTTATCTGTGTAAGAAAAGCGTTCTTAAACAAGCAGCAGACTTAGTCTGATTTCATATTTTACTTGTGGACATAACAAAACTACAAGTGAAGTTTTGTCAAAAAATCGGGAAAATTTAGAGTTCTCTCCACAATAGAGAGAAATTTAATTAATCTTCCGAGACAGACCACCTAGAAATTTCTTTGGTTAACGCACTGTGTCGTATTTACTCCTTAAATATGCTCGTTACATATCTGGTATGTCTGTATCGATTAAATAGAATATTCGGTTAGGTGTGAGAGCGCGTTAATCGCTTTGTTGGTCGTTCTGTATAGACTACAGTGTCGATAGGTGGTTCATTGTTGTGTTATAACCGTGACTGTACCAGTCATCAATAACGCGTGGTCCACATAATGTGCTATTATATAATAGTCCTACAGACCTACACGCATGATGACGCAGTTTATAGTAATCGGAAATGAGGTAGCAAGCGTTACGTAACTGCTTAACAACCGAAGTTAATGTGACAGCTCTTGCAGTGTAACGTAGGCTGTTTTGCTAGGTTAAGAAAGATAATTAAAACTTTAGAAAGAAACAATGGAAAATGGCGTAAAAGAACGAAATGGAAGGTAAGTTTTGTCCGTTACTTTGCAATTTAAAATTTAATATACGTGTTACTGGTTTAGAATATATAGGCTATGTATTTATACAATATCTCTTGTTAAGGAAATCCGATGCTAGACCAAGGTATAACAAGTTTACACCGCACACGTGGATAAACATAAGTATCCTGTCTTATCTTGTCAAGACAGTCTACAATTTTCACCTTTTAGGTTGAAAACTTTAACATTAACCTAATTTAATTTTTAACTCCTAACTTAATTTTATTAATTTTTTGCGACTTTCCAAGCATTATATCTTTTTTTTTATAATTTGGAACGAAACGCGTAAAGGGGAATTTTAAAAATTGCTGAATGTCATTCCTTGTTACCTACGCCTCTCGGGTTAAAAATACTTGGAAATGCATGTTGAATTTGTAATCTAAACGTTTGTTGTGATTCTACGCCTCGGAATGGTTCGAAATACTGATTTACACACCAGGTATTTCGACCACAAGCAAATATTGGGCTTACTTAATATAGATATTTATGTTTTATCCCGTGGAAAAACGGAAGCATCGTTTTAACTGATAATCGTCAAATCAACTTGGGCCCACTGTCAGGTTGCCAGAGCTATTGCAGTGTGTTGTGTATGATTGGTATGTTTCTTAAGTTTTCAACATGTTAATCCATTAGTTAATCTACTGGGTTTAAGCGATGTCTGTTAGAAGAAACTATAATAATTTATGTTTTTGGTCAAAAACGTGGGAATAGACATAGACTGACACAATCGAAATTTACATAAATAAACAAGACCAATGCCTAATGGCAAAGAAACAACCTAAAATTATGCAATATTAAGTTAGTGACTTGTTCGAGGACACAACATATTCAGTTATTTATTTTTATCCACCAATCTTTTAGCTGAAAGCTAGTTTCCTTAACTAACCAAACAACATGGCCTTACAAGGATATAACTGACTATCCAACCGCTATCTTCCAACACAATATAAAGTAGTTAATTGGTGCTTATCTTATAACAAAGGATGTTTGTTTAGCGATATCTTATTTATTAATTCCCACTCTCATTTATAAACAGAGCCACAGTTGGTGTATTAAAACATGGTAGTCCATAATTCCTTAGGCGCCTTTTTGTAGTTCAAATAATTTTTATTATGTTTAGCTGCAATATCTTAAAACAACTAGCTGAAAGTAAAAATCAAACAAACGAGTGGCAAGATATTCAAGCAAAAAGGCACAATTACAAAAACAAAAGTTATTTAGCCTCCTTCCCTACAATATATAAATCTAAGATTTAAATTTAGGGTTAGGATAGGATATTCATGTTTATCCCCGTGAATGGGAAAACCTAGGGGGTTATCACACGGGCAATCGTCAGATCACCTCGCGCCCATCGTCGGGTTACCGGAGCTATTGCAGTGTGTTGTATATGATAGACACGTTCCTTCAATTTGGTAGAACCCATTAATCCGCTGGGTTCAGGCAATGTTCGTAAAGTGCCTTGCCCAAGGACACAACCGACTAGCTAGCGACCAGTTTCGCACCTGCAACCTTTCGATTGAAAGGCGACGCACTTAACCGCTAGACCAACCAGCCGGACGAATAAAACATGGTGATCAATAATTCTTTAAAGGGATTTTTCTAGTTCAATCAATTTTATTATGTTTAGCTGCAGTGTTTACCACCAATAATTAAAAAAAACACAAAAAATGTTTAAATATCTTAAAACAAATACAGCGAAACTGAGAATAAATCACATGAGTGGCAAGATAATCAAACAAAAAGGCACCATAAAAACCCAAAAGTTATCTAGCCTCCTTCCCTCAAATATATGAATCTAAGATATGAATCTAACCAATCTTGATCAACATAGGAAATCAGGAGGTTGGAATGTAAGAGCTTCCGAAATAGCGAACAACACTTTCAATCCGATTCGCGCAATTGTGGACGGAATGAAAATCACTCCAAATGTGGAAAAAAAGATGATAGCTTTGTCATTAGGTATGTGGAGCTTTAATTCCATTATTATCCCATATAGCTGTGGACTGAACATGGACAAAACTGAATAATGCATCTGCATGTAGCTTTTATGTTTAAACCATATGGATTAACGTTCATTTGTATGTTTCCTAAAAAGTTAAGTTTTGCTTCATGTTTTCTGTTTAAGCACACCCTTCGGCGACTGAAGATTAAAAAAACTATATTTTCTTTACATCAATTATAATTATCTAAAAATCAACATTGGCGATATTGTGGTGTCTTTTTAATAGGATATGATATTCATTTTTATCTCCATAAATGGAAAACCAAAGGGGTTAACACACAGGCAATTGTCAGATCACCTCGCGCCCATCGTCGGATTAACGGAGCTATTGCATTGTGTTGTATATGATAGACACGTTCCTTCAATTTGGTACAATCCAATAATCCTCTTGGTTCAGGCAATGTCCGTAAAGTGCCTCGCCCAAAACACAACCGACTAGCTAGCAACCAGTTCCGAATGTGCAACCTTTCGGCTGAAGGACGCCGCTCTAAACCACCAGACTAACCTGTCGGATAATTATGAAAACATTGAATTTTGATTCATAAATCATGTTTATTCAGACTAGTCCTGTGCTAATTTAAATTAAAATATTACATTTTCATCAATTACATTATCTCCAACGTAGGTGATCCTACGGTGTTTGGGAATTTCCCCCCTCATGAGACGGTGGTCGAGAGCGTTGTGGATGCTGTAAGGAGCGGGAAGTACAACGGGTACGGCCCTTCTTTTGGCCACCAGGAGGCGAGAGATGCAGTGGCTCAACATGTTGCTACTAAGGGGGCGGAAGTTAATAAAGGGGTAAGATGGGTAACTCTTTATATTAAAGAAGAGATTGCTTTGTGTTTTAAACAATTACATATTTAGTTTTCAAATCTCTACCTTTCCCGCTTTTAAATATTTCATTTCGCTTAGTAAAAGATAAACAGAATAAAATTGATTAAACTCTCACCGACAAAACACACAATTCGAGCAAAGTATTATGAAACCACAACCCTTACAAAGCACACATTTGGTTTAAAGTTTAAAAGTTCAATTTCCCAGGACGTGTATTTGACTTGTGGGTGTTCTGACGCACTGAACATGGCCATCAGTGTGCTGGCGGGACGTGGGGATAATATTCTGATCCCCTGTCCTGGCTTCTCCCTCTACAAGACCTTATCTCTCTCTCAGGGGATTGATGTGAAGCTGTACAAATGCAAGGTGGGTTTGTGATAATGTATAGCTGCACCCATATTGACATAATATTTACTGGTCACATTTGTGAAACAATCATATTTAACATACCAGTACACAACTTGCCCATTTGTGTCGCATTTTCTCAAGGCATGATGATAACTTTTTCACAAATCAAACTAGACAGATTAATACAGATGATCTTGTACCAAAAGCCCAAGGCACAGTTACTTTCTATGCCTGTGTATATTGGCCATACAGCTAGTAAGGTTTCTTTTAAAAAACATGGACATTTACCAAACTCAATGTTTTGAGAGAAAGAACTGAAACAGTAGAAACATCTGAATCACTTACAATAAACACATTGCAATAGCTACGGTAACCCGACGTTGGATGCTAGGTGATCTGACTATTGTTGTGTGTTAACCTCCCTTGACTTTCAAATCCACAGGAATAAACATGATTACCCACCCCACATGTCAATTTAACCTTCAGTGATACGTGAAGGTGATATGAGTTTCCCTAATGTTTACGTGCAAATAATTATTCAGTTACCAGGCTACAAAGTGGTCTCATTTCTAACACACTTTGTGGTATAACTTTATTACCTGAGTTTCACCTTGACTTTACCTAAATTTGTGACAGTTTTAAGAGGATAGGTTGTAAAATATAAAATGTTGCCAACAATATCCACGTGTTATTTCAACCAATGACAGCTTGTGTGAGAAAAACGCCCCCTTTCTTTAAAACTTAGATTGTGATGTCATAAGAGAAGACTCCAGAATGTTTCATATAAATTTATTTTAAGTTTTGCAATTTTTATTGCAAATTTGTTTCTTAAATTGAATAAAAATGTGCTGACTTCATTTGCTGTGCAGCTTTTGCAACTATGTTTAATGAACCTAAAAGTTTGATGCACGTCTGGATAGACTTATTCAATGACATCACAAACATTAATTATCGTGATATGACATCACAAACATTAATTATCGTGATATGACATCACAAACAGTAATTATCGAGATATGACATCATAAACATTAATTATCTTAAAATGACATCACAATTATGCAATGTATCATGTAGTATTATGTTATGACATCACATACATGATTATGCTGCTATGACATCTAATACATGATTATGCTGCTATGACATCACATACATGATTATGCTGCTATGACATCACAATCATTATTATGCTGCTATGACATCACAATCATTATTATGCTGCTATGACATGACAATCATTATTATGATTTGCAGCCCGAAGAAGCTTGGGAGATAGATCTTGATCACATGACCAGTTTGATTGATGACAGAACAAAGGCGATTGTTGTTGTGAATCCCTCGAATCCATGCGGGTCCAACTTTAGCCGACAACATATTTGTGACATCATAAAGAGTGAGTTATTGTGATTGATTGGTTGTGAATCAGACACGTCACACTGCAATAGCTCCGGTAACCCGACGGTGGGCATGAGGTGATCTGACGATTGCTCGTGTGTTAACCCCCTTGTTTTTCCCACTTAAAGGGGTAAACATGAATATATTTGGTTACAAATTTCCCCAACTCCTTCAAGCCCCAGTCATCACAGCTTGTCTATGATTCTGGCACTTATGATTTTAGTAGTTCTACTATGTTCATGTTCATTCTACAGCCTTTCTTTCCCTTCACAGTTGCCGAAACCCACAAAATCCCAATAATCGCCGATGAGATATACGCTGATATTGTAAGTTTCTTTTGACTTTTTATTATTTAAAATTTAGTTTTTACAAAGTTGTGATTTTAGTTTCAATTTTATTTAAATGTCAACGTTTTATTAAATTACCCATTCCATGTAAGGTGATCCATAAAATTTTAAATTAAAAAGATAGCCCATATAATGCCAAATTAAAAAGATAGCCCATATAATGCCAAATTAAAAAGATAGCCCATAAAATTTTAAATTAAAAAGATAGCCCATAAAATGCCAAATTAAAAAGATAGCCCATAAAATTTCAAGTTAAAAAGCCCTTAAAAATGAGTTATTTTTGTCTTTTAAATTTGAATTTTATTTAATTTGTAATAAAGTTTTATGCTTATTGTCTATTGCTTATACTGGTACCATTCCGAAACATCGCAATTATCAATTTCATTTCAGTGAATCATTCATATTTATGAAATATTAATTTTTGTGCTCAATTGGACGGTTAATTTTTACTCTTTGTAATACTTCTAGTGTGATAATATATGGAGGTCAAAATTTATAGAAGTTTGAATAATTTTATGGCGTCCCAAAATTTGTCACCAGCAATATAGGCCGGTTAGTCTGGCAGTTAAGTGCGTCGCCTTTTAATCAGAAGGTTGCAGGTGCGAAACTGGTCGCTAGCTAGTTGGTTGTGTCCTTGGACAAAGCACTTTACATACATTGCCTGAACTCAGCGGATTAATGGGTTCTACTAAATTAAAGGAACATGTGAATCATACACAACACACTGCAATAGCTCCGGTAACCCGACAGTGGGCGCGAGGTGATCTGACGATTGCCCGTGTGGTAAACCCCTTGGTTTTCCCATTCACAGGGATAAACATGAATATCCTATCCCAGTCTATCCAATACTACATTTAAATGAAATGTATTAAAAAGCTCACAATACCAGGTATTCAGTGGAGAGAAGTTCGTATCTTGTGCTGAGATGTCAACCAATGTCCCAGTGCTTTCGTGCGGAGGCATCGCTAAAAAGTAAGATCTCAATCATTACTTTGTTATAATGTTTATTTTATTCTGGTAAGGGATCAACAGTTGTTAAAAGATCTGCAATTTCTTCTTTTTCAGTTATTTATTTATATCCTTTTTTAAATGGGTGTTTTAACGACTGTTTATTTTGCTGTCTTTATCTGTCTCTGTGTGGTGATTTGCTAAGAAAACTAAAAGGAGGGAAAGCGGAAAGGAGGAAACTGCACACTTAAATGAAGATTATGACAATAGAGTTAGTTTTAAACATGGGATTGGAGTTATGGTAATTTCTGAGATTGAGATTAGTGTTTAGGGCTGGTTTAAAATTAGTTTTCATAGTTTTAGTTAGTAGTTTCCCCTTTTTTAGTGTTGTCTTGATTTGCTTAATTCACGGTGATTTTATACTGGGCCAAAAAAATAAATAATCTGAAAAACATGTTGCCTCAGATATTACAATGTGTTTAAAGTTTGATTTTACAATTTTAACCAACTAATTGTTATAAGGCCCATGTATGACATATGACCTTCATTTAGCATGCACCTTCTCTTAAAATAAGCATGTTAAAGAGATTCAGTATTATTTTTTTGCCCCAGTATTAAAATAATGTCAAATGAAGTAAATTACAAAATAGAAACGGAAAATAACGGCAAAATGAAGTCGTTAAAACACACCAATTAGATAGTTCAAATTTATAATGTGTTAATAAAAAAATGATGATATCAACAATAAAATTAAAATATGTTACCAATACTGTTAAAGAGGAAGTGAAGCAAACTAACATGGGCCTTATAACAATTAGACGATTTAAATTTATTATTTTTATGTCCGGCTGGTTAGTCTAGTAGTTTAGTGCATCGCCTTTTAATCAAAAGGTTGTAGGTGCGAAACTGTTCACTTGCTCATAGGTTGTGTCCTTGGGCAAGGCACTTAACGGATATTGTCTGAACCCAGTGGATTAATGGGTTCTACTAAATTAAAGGCATGTTTCTATCATACACAACATACTGCCATAGCTCCATTAACCCGACGGTGGGCGCGATGTGATCTGACGATTGCCTGTGTGTTAACCCCCTTGTTTTTCCCATTTAAGGGGATAAACATAAATATCCTATCCTATTTGTTAATTAAAAAATGATATTAATACTACCACCAACCCCAGGTTTCTGGTCCCAGGTTGGAGGTTGGGTTGGGTTGTGGTTCATGATAGAAATGAAGTATTTGGTTCTGAGGTGAGTAGCTCAACTTATAATCATTCAGCACAAATGTAAAAAAATATTTGTCTTGAAATTATCTTTTTCAACACTTTTTTTTTCAACACTTTTTTTTTTTGAAATTTTATTTTCAACACCTATTTTTGTGTTTCTTTACTAATTTAATTTTTTTTAAAAAAATTATTTCCTTTCTACCGATTAGCTTGTTGGGTTAGTGCGTCACCATTTAGCCGAAGGGTTGCAGATTCAAAACTGGGTACTAGCTAGTTGTTTGTGTCCTTGGGCACGGCACCTAACGGACATTGCCTAAACCTAATGGCTTGATGGGTTCCATCAATTTAAAGTAACGTCTTAATCATACACAACAAAGTACAAAAGCCCTGGTACCCTAACGGTGGGCGCGAGGTGATCTGACGATTGCCGGTGTGTTAATCCCCCTAACATATTTTTGTTCATGGAAATAAACATGAATATTTTTTTCTTCCTAGAATTTGGGGAATTCCCTATTAACAGTTTTTCTAGCCTATGACCCTTATAAAGTTAAATCTCTGGTAAAATATACAAGTGTTTAGGATAGGATATTCATGGTTATCCCCATGAATGGTATAACCAAGGAGATTGTGTCCTAATCAAGATATCACCCAGATTAACCCCCTTAACCTATGCCTATAATAGAGTTAAGGCTTGTGTAAAATATACAAGTTTCCTAATCTAAGATGTCAACCCCTCCTCAGATTCGAATGGGGCTCGTGAAATTGAGCCAGCGTATCCTCGGCCCATGCACTCTCATACAAGGGGCTCTCCCTGCCATTCTCTCTACCCCTGCACCCTTCCACGATGAAACCATTAGAAAACTGGAGGAAAACGCAAAATATTTATTCAGCCAATTGTCGACAATCAAAGGGCTCAACCCGGTCCGGCCAACAGCAGCCATGTATATGATGGTATGAATGAAGCAGTTTTCCAACCCTTTCTGTAATATATTCCGCCAGATTAGTCTGCTGGTTTACTGTGTTGCCTTTTAACCAAGGGTTGCAGATACGAAACCGGTCACTAGCTAGTCGGTTGTGTTCTTGGGCAAGGCACTTTATGGACATTGCCTGAACCCAGCGGATTAATGGGTTCTAATAAGGAACATGTCTATCATATACGACACACTGCAATAGCTCCGGTAACCCGGCGGTGGGCGCGAGGTGATCTAATGATTGCCTGTGTGTTAAACCCCTTGATTTTCCCATCCACAGGAATAAACATGAATATCCATAGTCCTTGCTAGAATTACCATCACCGCTGTTAAAGAGGATATTTATGTTTCATTCTTTTTAAAAAATATTAAACTCAAGGGTGAATGGTTAATCCAATGGGGATTGTTACACAGACTATCGTCGGATTCCCTCGTGTTCACCCATATGGTAACCGTCGGAGCTATTACAGTGTGTTGTTTGTCATCAAGACTTTTTTTAAAGTGTTTGTACCATTATTAAAATACTTATGTATGCAAAATGCCTTGCCTTACACAATATATTAAATTCTTTAATGTTATTGTAATTTGGTCAGTAAATATACCATGCAATGTATTAAAAGATATTCTAATATGGTTGATAAATATATTACGATGTACTAAATGGTATTCGAATAAGGTCACCTAGAATTATGGTCAGTGAATATATTATGCAATGTATTAAATGGTATTGTAATATGGTTGATAAATATATTTTTATGTATTACATAGTATTCTAAAGTTCACCTAAAATGTATCATATTAACAGGTTGGTTTCGACAAGCAGTGTTATCCTGAGTTCAAAGATGACGTCGCATTCACAGAACGACTTGTGTCTGAACAAAGTGTTTTCTGTCTTCCTGCCAAGGTTCGACCTGTTTATCATGATGTGTATTTAGGAGGTTTAATGTCTCTTGCATAATCATTTAGTCTTAGGATAAGACATCCGGTTTATCCCCGTGAATGGGAAACCAAGGGGGTTAACACACGGGCAATCGTCAGATCATCACATGCCCACCGTCTGGTAACTGGAGCTATTGCAGTGTGTTGTGTATGGTATGTTCCTTCAATTTGGTAGAACCCATTAATCCGCTGGGTTCAGGCAATGTCCGTTAAATGTCTTGCCCAAGCACAACTGACTAGCTAACGACCAGTTTCAAACCTGCAACTCTGGCAAATCTAACAGCCGTTAAAACAGGTCTTTAAAAAAAACATGATATAAATAAATATTTTTGTGGACCTGGCCGCCAAAGCTAGGCCAAAAACAATAGTGGGGAAACTAAAAGCTAATCTGACGATTGCCTCATTTATATAAGTCTACGTTTCCTATTAAGAGTCATAAAACTCTTTCGACTGTCCTTTTAAATTCTTTTTTTCGGCGTAAAAAATAATTAACTAAACTTTCCAGTGCTTTGAATATCCCAACTACTTTCGCGTTGTATTGTCGGTACCACGCGCAGAGACAGAGGAGGCCTGTTCCCGAATCAAAGACTTCTGCTTGGAACATTATCGACCCTAATTCGCATGAAATATTTGCCAACTTTCCACTTCTCCAAGCAAAATGGGGCTAAGTAATTTAAAGCAGTTTGGTGTCAGATTTTCATTGATGAAGCAAAACTTTATAGATGATTTAAAATAATTCTCTACTTTTTTATGTCACAATACACACTAGTGACATCAGAACGAATGCATTTTTATGATAAATTAATTGCCAAAAAAGTGTTTTGCTTCATCAGTTGAAATTTAGTTCCTACAAAATTAATCAATGTAAGTTGTAATTTAAAAACTTTAAATCATGAATTATTGTGGTTGTTTTTGTTTAAAATTGTGAATTTATTTAATATTTAATTGTAATTTCCTGCATTAATTATAAAAAAGCTTAAAACTGAATAACTTTACATATTGATACATTCATGGTAAATAAGTTCCAGTGTCAATGTTACATTCCGAAATGTCTTTAAATACAATTTTTACTTTTTGCAAAAATGATTAAAATTCTTGGTGTTAGAATAATTTATTTACAAGTTCCCTTCTGTATCTATAATTAAAATTGTGTTTTGTTGGTTTATTATTTATTTGATTTTTATTTGGGTTTCTTGTGCGGACTTAAACTAATTAAGCAAAAATGCCAGAGTAAAAATCGTTTACATGGAACGAATTAATCTCTTGTGACATCACTACAGGATACTGTGACATCATTATAGTATAACTGTGATACTACTGCAGTTTAAACATACACAACTGTATTTTGGGGTAAATTCCTTTATTTTTGGGTTAAATTGTTTTATTTACAATTTTACAATATATACACTGCAGTTTTTAAGTTTTTGATGAATTATTCATTCGATCGTACTCTTAAACTGTTTGCAACTATATACACTTGGTTCCCATCACGTAGTTATGTGTCATAATAATTGCTGTGCAGTTTGTATCACTGTGAATAATTGTCAAGCTTTGAATTTTGAATACACAATATAAAGTTTCAATATTTCTGGATTGTATGTTTTAAAGCTCAAGTAAGTTTGTGCGGTTGAAATATTTTCCTGGGCCATTTGCAATTAGGAAGAATGGAAAGTGGCAAAATAGATGCCATTTACGATAGGATATACATGTTTATCCCCGTGAATGGGAAACGCAAGGGGGTTAACACACAGGCAATCATCAGATCACCTCGCGTAGGGTTACCGGAGCTATTGCATTATGTTGTATATTCATTCAGATGCTCCTTCAGTTTAGTAGAACCCATTAATCTACTGGGTTCAGCCAATTTCCGTTAATTGCCTTGCCCAAGAACACAACCAACTAGCTAGCGATCAGTTTTGAATCTGTAACCCTTCGGCTAAAAGGTGATGCACTAACCCACCAGACTAATCGGTCGTACCAATAAGTCCAAAAAAACAATCTAGTTACCAGGGATGTTGCCTTGTGGTTATTTCGTTCGATATATTGCTACTGATTTGTTAGACCCAGGCCCGGTGGGTACAAGTAAAGAAGACGCCGACAATTTTAAAAACGAGAGAAGCCAAAAAAAGAAAAAGGCGACCCAAAATGTAGCTAAAAAGTCACCTAAAAATACACATAAACAGCGCAAAATATAAAAAATATTATTAAAATGTGGTTTAAATCTGGTTCTAAACAGCATAAAAGCATCTTTATAATATAAATCAAACAGAAAAAAACATTTTTGTGTAGAAAACATTCCTTGATAGCCTTTTTTTAAAGGATTTGCGCGTTAAAATAAAGGTGGGTTTAGTTAATTCTAAATATTTCGACTTATAGGAAACATACAATGATAATTTTGAATTCGTTAGAATGAAGAATAAATTATAAATCATATAAAGCCAAATTTAATACAGTATATCGACTGTATACCCCTCGTATAATAGGGTAAAGTCGACATACTTTTACGCAAAAACTACTTAGTTTAATTTAAATTTAAAACAATCCACATATAGATATGTGATTCCTTTATACATTCTGTAAATATTAGCCGTCTACTCAATGTAGTTTTTGTTTTACAGCGATTTACGCAACACCACCTTGAATCGATTTCATCCCGGCCATTGTGAAGCATTGTGTGACGATGTACCTAGTAAAGAAGACGCCGACACGAAATAGGGTCCAGTTAATAGCAGATAACTCTTCTTGTGTTTAATTAAGAATTACTATCTTGGTTTTGTTGGAAAGAAGAATAAATTATGAATCATATGAAACAAAAATTAATGCAATATGTCAACTAAATACCCCTTTTATAATTGGGTAAAGTCGACATCCATTTACGCAAAAAGTACTGGGTTTATTTTAAATTTTGGACAATCCACATATAGTTATATTATTCCTTTATACAGTGTATATATATTAGTGGTTAACTCACAGTAATTTTTGTCTTACAGCAATTTACGCAACACCGCCTTGAACCTAATTCATCCTGGCCATTGTGAAGCATTGTGCGACGATGTACCTAGTAAAGAAGACGCCGACACGAAATAGGGTTCAGTTAAGAACACATTACTCTTCTGGTGTTAAAGTTACAATTGCACTATTAGTTTTGTTGAAAAGAAAAATAAATTGTGAATAAAATGAAACTAAATTTAATACAATATATAGATTGAATACCCCTCGTATAATAGGGTAAAGTCTACAGACTTTTACGCAAAAACTACAAAGTTTAATTTAAAATTAAAACAATACTCATATAGATATGTGATTCCTTTGTACACTCTGTAAATATTAGCCGTCTACTCAATGTAGTTTTTGTTTTACAACGATTTACGCAACACCACCTTGAATCGATTTCATCCCGGCCATTATTGTGAAGCATTGTGTGACGATGTACCTAGTAAAGAAGACGCCGACACGAAATAGGTTCCATTTAATAGCAGATAACTCTTCTTGTGTTCAATTAAGAATCGCTATCTTGGTCTTGTTGGAAAGAAGAATAAATTATGAATTATATAAAACCAAAATTAATACAATACATAGATTGTATACCCCTCGTATAATAGGGTAAAGTCTACAAATTTTTACGCAAAAACTACCAAGTTTAATTAAAATTTAAAACAATACCCATATAGATATGTTATTCCTTTGTACACTCTGTAAATATTAGCCGTCTACTCAATGTACTTTTTGTTTGATAGCGATTTACGCAACACCACCTTGAACCTATTTCATCCCGGCCATTGTGAAGCATTGTGCGAAGATGTACCTAGTAAAGAAGACGCCGACACGAAATAGGGTTCAGTTAACAACACATTACTCTTCTTGTGTTTAATTTACAATTGCATTCTTAGTTTTGTTGAAAAGAAGAATAAATTTTAAATCATATGAAACCAAGTTTAATACAATATATAGATTGAATACCCTTCGTATAATAGGGTAAAGTCTACAGGCTTTTACGCAACAACTACCCAGTTTATCTCAAAATTAAAACCATCTTTATATAGATATGTTTTTTTTTGTACATTGTGTAAATATTGGCCGTGTACTCAATGTACTTTTTGTTTAATAGCGATTTACGCAACACCACCTTGAACCTATTTCATCCCGGCCATTGTGAAGCATTGCGTGCGACGATGTACCTAGTAAAGAAGACGCCGACACGAAATAGGGTTCAGTTAACAACACATTACTCTTCTTGTGTTTAAATTACAATTGCATTCTTAGTTTTGTTGGAAAGAAGAATAAATTTTGAATCAAATGATACTAAATTTAATACAATATATAGATTGTATACCTCTCGTATAATAGGGTAAAGTCGACAGACCTTTACGCAAAAAGTAATTTATTTATTTTAATTTTTAAACAACAGACATATAGATATATTATTCCTTTGTACATTCTGTAAATATTAGTTGTCCACTCAATGTAGTTTTTGTTTGATAGCAATTTACGCAACACCACCTTGGACCTATTTCATCCCGGCCATTGTGAAGCATTGTGCGACGATGTACCTAGTAAAGAAGACGCCGACACGAAATAGGGTTCAGTTAACAACACATTACTCTTCTTGTGTTTAATTTAGAATTGCATTCCTAGTTTTGTTAAAAAGAAGAATAAATTTTGAATCATATGAAACTAAATTTAATACAATATATAGATTGTATACCCCTCGTATTATAGGGTAAAGTCTACAGACTTTTACGAAAAAAAGTACTGTATGGATTTTAATTTTTAAACAAGAGACATATAGATATATTATTCCTTTGTACATTTTGTAAATATTAGCCAGTCCATTCAATGTACTTTAAATTTCATACCGATTTACGCAACACCGCCTTTGAGCAGATTTCGTCCCTACCATTGTGAAGCATTGTGCGATTATATACCTAGTTAAGTATAAGGGTTATGGTCATAGGTAGCATTAGGGTTATCGTCATAGGTAGTATTAGGGTTATGGTCATAGGTAGTATTACGGTTATGGTCATAGGTAGCATTAGGGTTATCGTCATAAGTAGTATTAGGGTTATCGTCATAAGTAGCATTACGGTTATCGTCATAGGTAGTATTAGGGTTATCGTCATAGGTAGTATTAGGGTTATCGTCATAGGTAGTATTAGGGTTATGGTCATAGGTAGCATTAGGGTTATCGTCATAGGTAGCATTACGAATTGTGACATCGATCGCCAACCATAGGCCCACGTACAGAGATATGTTTGTACTAAAAAGTTGTGATCCCCTTAACCAACCCGCTATTCTTTTGAGCTAAAACTTTTATACATCCCATCCAATTCCTAGTTTTACAGCACAGGGACAACAATAGCAGAACAACAATTATTACCCATGACCTATTTTAGTCGTAAAATACATCATGCGTCGCATTGAACTACTAAAGTTTTGTTGCGTATACAGAGGTGTAAATATTCAAACTAACGAAATTGGAGCTAAAATCGTATTGGGCAATACATAAAAATGGCAGTTTAATCTTTATTGCATGCAAATATACAAATGTCGTCGATAAGAGAAACCACAACAGCACAGTGACACAGGCAAATTCATGGTGCAGTACATGGTACCAAAATATGTTTAACACCACCTTAATACATATTTACTATTCATATAAACAAGTATTAGTAATATTTACAGAATGTACAAAGGAATAATATATCTATATGTCTGTTGTTTAAAAATTTAAAATAAATAAAGTACTTTTTGCGTAAAGGTCTGTCGACTTTACCCTATTATACGAGAGGTATACAATCTATATATTGTATTAAATTTAGTATCATTTGATTCAAAGTTTATTCTTCTTTCCAACAAAACTAAGAATGCAATTGTAAATTAAACACAAGAAGAGTAATGTGTTGTTAACTGAACCCTATTTCGTGTCGGCGTCTTCTTTACTAGGTACATCGTCGCACAATGCTTCACAATGGCCGGGATGATATAGGTTCAAGGTGGTGTTGCGTAAATCGCTATTAAACAAAAAGTACATTGAGTACACGGCCAATACTTACACAATGTACAAAAAAATAACATATCTTATATAAAGATCGTTTTAATTTTGAGATAAACTCGGTAGTTTTTGCGTAAAAGCCTGTAGACTTTACCCTATTATACGAAGGGTATTCAATCTATATATTGTATTAAACTTGGTTTCATATGATTTAAAATTTATTCTTCTTTTCAACAAAACTAAGAATGCAATTGTAAATTAAACACAAGAAGAGTAATGTGTTGTTAACTGAACCCTATTTCGTGTCGGCGTCTTCTTTACTAGGTACATCGTCGCACAATGCTTCACAATGGCCGGGATGGAATAGGTTCAAGGTGGTGTTGCGTAAATCGCTATCAAACAAAAAATACATTGAGTACACCGCTAATATTTACAAAATGTACAAAGGAATAACATATCTATATGTGGATTGTTTTAAATTTAAATTAAACTAAGTAGTTTTTGCGTAAAAGTATGTCGACTTTACCCTATTATACGAGGGGTATACAGTCGATATACTGTATTAAATTTGGCTTTATATGATTTATAATTTATTCTTCATTCTAACGAATTCAAAATTATCATTGTATGTTTCCTATAAGTCGAATTATTTAGAATTAACTAAACCCACCTTTATTTTAACGCGCAAATCCTTTAAAAAAAAGGCTATCAAGGAATGTTTTCTACACAAAAATGTTTTTTTCTGTTTGATTTATATTATAAGAATGGTTATATGCTGTTTATAACCACATTTAAACTAGTTTTATATAATATTTGTTATATATTACGTTATTTATGTGACTTTTTACCTACATTTTAAGTCACTCGTTTGCCTTTTTCTTTTTTTGGCTTCTCTCGTTTTTAAAATTGTCGGCGTCTTCTTTACTTGTACCTCATAAAATACATACCAGTACATATAAACTACAAAAATAGACATTTTATACGTGCTATAAAACAAATTAAAAGTAATGTGGCTGCTTATTTACGATATATTGTTTTACTTCCATATATATATATATATATTGTTTTGCAACCATATCCATTATGACGTAACAGGCAGACACAGAAATATAAATTTGACTTAGTTACGATGCATAACAAATTGATATTATGAGAAATAATATTATTTCACTTTTTATTTTACGTTTCAGTAGTATTTTAAACATCGTAATACAGAAAGACCCACGCTAGCGCGGGGCCCCTTCAAGGTGCGGGGCCCAATTTGATCTAATCGGTCAAATCGGCCTAAAACCGGCCCTGGTTAGACCTATTATACCCACAGGTTCTACAATAGTCCGGCCGGTTGGTCTACGGGTAAGTGCGTCGCCTTTCAATCGAAAGGTTGCAGGTACGAAACTGGGCGCTAGCTAGTCAGTTGTGTTCTTGGGCAAGGCATTTTACGAACATTGCCCAAACTCAGCGGATTAATGGGCTATACCAAACTGAAGGAACGTGTCTATCATATAGGCCTACAACACACTGCAAAAGCTCCGGTAACCCGACGGTGGGCGCGAGGTGATCTGACGATTGTCCGTGTGTTAACCCCCTTGGTTTGCTCATTCACGGGGATAAACATGAATATCCTATCCTATGTACAGGATACATGTGAATACATAATAGTACGTTTAAGTATTTGATTGGTTTCCCATTTTTCACCGTTTGTCAGAGACCGCGTTGTCTACAAACTTACAAGTTCACGTGCAACGATTTGCATAATGATTCGTTGCAGTTAAACGCGAATTTATCGGGGAAATAGGCAGCTTCGATATTTAGGTTTATCCCGGTTAATGGGAAATTTAAGTAGGTGTTATCACACGACAATCGGCAGATTTCCTCATGTACATCATTGGTTTACCAGAGCTATTGCAGTGTATTGTATATTCTTGCGAAAGTGCCACTGTCTTATTTCCACCAAATATTACATGGGTAATAACCGTGTCTACTAAGTGCATTGCACAAGACACAAACAATTAGCCAGCGATCAGTTTCGATACGTGGCTTGCACGCTGTGGAGAGATGCCTGCGAAGGGCGTCTTTTCCAGCACCCACATCCTAGGGATACCCAGCCCCCCTCCCTACGTGGCTTGCACGCTGTGGAGAAATGCCTGCGATAGGTGTTTCTTACAGCAACCACATACTAGGGAAACCTCCCCCAGTGGATTAATTTTCACATTGCACGAGGGGAACGGCCTAAGGCCACCAACTCGCACTAAGTGCACAATTTTGCTTTTTTTTGGCTAACCACCAAAAAAAAAAAAAAACGATTCTTGCAACCTTTCGGTTAACTGCTGACCGTTCTAGCCGACTGAGCTATGCGACTGGACATAAAAGAGATAAGTTGTCCTTTAGCTGGTTTAAGGTGTTGATGACACAGTAAGTGTGAATGCACATGTCACAAAGTTAATGATTTATTGCGAGCTCAGCTAGCGCATGGCACAAAACCTACTTGAGACACGATATGTCATTTTCGAAGGGTTTGTATATGGGTATAGCGGGCATTCGTATATTTCCACGACTAGACCAAACGACCGAATTAGTCCTTAGAAAATGCAGATAAAAATTAGTTTTGAAAGGAAATCTGTACTAAATAATTTATTTAGTTTTTGTTAAAAAGTTTGTGAGGTGGGTATATTTTTGAAGGATTTATCCATAATTGTCATTGAATAACCTGTGAGGAAAACCGCATTAAAAAAACTCATAATTACCAGTTTCAAAAATTGGGAACCGGAGAAAATGCCAGGCAACTAAACATTACGACAGATTGTGTATGTGTTTGGCATAATGTAAATACGAAAGTGAATTCTATTAAAAGAGTGTAGCAATAATTGACTTTGACATTATTCATTCTGTTGTGGTTAGCACAACCAAATGCAGAACAACTTAGTGGCATGATCTGACTTTAGGTAATCGTATATTCTCAATATATAACTTCCTGTGGTAAATGTAACACTTTGAGACCACTTGTATC
Organism: Ciona savignyi; assembly: GCA_000149265.1. Classification (NCBI taxonomy): domain Eukaryota; kingdom Metazoa; phylum Chordata; class Ascidiacea; order Phlebobranchia; family Cionidae; genus Ciona; species Ciona savignyi. The sequence continues at coordinate 12,331 of CH001382.1, read as the reverse complement.
CTACGCTAAGTCTTGAGGTGTTAACCTATTATTTTACTGTTATCGCGATTTTGGTGGCTGATTTCGGCCTACCTGTCATAAAATGAGATCAAAGTCGCCTGTGTTTCTGTTTGGGCATAACGGCTGCCTCTGTTTTTAAACGTATATAAAAATGAAAAATTTTGCCAGGTGACGATTTTTAGCTAACTACTATCTATTATTTCGCCGTATTTTCTGTTTTTTTTGCTAAATTAGTTTTTTCTAAATCTACCTAACTACGTTGTTGGTCTAGTGTATTAAAGAAACTTTGTTAAACATCTCGCAACTGCGTTTTAACTAAGTTACAACAGCACCTGCAGCAATTTTACAATGGTAAAGATAGGACATTTCAGGTTTGTTTTCACTGCAGCTGAGCTGAATTCGCTATAGCGAAATTGCTATGACGCTAACCCGGATAGGTCAATTATATAGAAAAGTGACTGAAAGAAATTCACATTACTGAGAAAAGGGTTGGTTGTCTTTAAAAGGATACAACAAAAAGAATTGTTAATAAAA
>CH001384.1:450456-465311 GCA_000149265.1 Ciona savignyi | reverse complement strand
ATATTCTTACCTTTAAGTTTAAGATCGTCACTTGTTTTTGCAATTATCTTCAGCGAGTTTAAGCTTTCAGTGAGCACTGTGTATTGCTTCTTATCATAGTGCAATGTTGGAATGTTCAACAACACACCAAGTGCATGAAGAACACCGATGGACACAAACCATTCCACCAAATCAGAGTGGATTAACAGAGTCTGAATAGCCGACGAAATATGCACCTGCGAGGAATGAAATATATAAAAAGGAAACTATTTGGATAAAAATGAAAATTATTTAACTTGTAATAATTTACTAACTTAAATGGGGATAACATTTATGCTTTTACTGAATTTAATCAGATATCAGAAAATTTAAATAGGCATATCAAAGAGCAATCACCAACCAGCGTATCCATGTTAGAATGCTGATTGATCTTGGCAATCAGGATCAGCACGTGGGCACCTCCCAAGGCAACCACACTCCCCGGCGTATCTCTACACAATGTCGAAAGTGTCTTAACAGCTTGAAAGTGAAACTCCTAGAATTTTAGGTAAAAAGGGTAAACGTAACATGTGGCTGCAAAAACACGTATTTTTCTTTATACATTAGAATAGGATAAGATATTCATGTTTATCCCCTTAAATGGGAAAACCAAGGGGGTTAACACATGGGCAATCGCCAGATCACTTCATGCCCACCGTCGGGTTTAAAGAGCTATATCAGTGTGTTATGTATGATTGACCGTTCCTTTAATTTAGTAGAACCAATTAAGCAGCTGGGTTCATGCAATGTCTGTAAAGTGCCTTGACCAAGGACACAACTGACCAGCGACCCAGTTTCGAACCTGCAACCCTTCAGCTGAAGGCGACGCACTTAACCACTAGACTAACCTGTCGGACGACATTTCACATATTACACACACTATACCAGCGAAGAATAAAACATTGAAACTTGTGTTTCCTACCTGCTGAACTGAGTAGGACTTCGTAACACATGATGCGACAGGAAAGCAAGCTGAACAAACCCTTTCTGGTGTTTCACACCCATACTGGGGCAGTGGTAGCTTCTCTGAGCAGCACTTATTGCACAACACAAGACCGCAGGATCTAGAAATAAATGTAAAGTATGCACATTGTTCCAATATTTTATTTCTATAATTTTTTTGATAGACGTCTGGAAATTTAAAACAAGCTTAGTGGAGCCATATGGTTTACAAAAATAGAAAAATAGATTCATAGTTTGGATGTACAAATTCCATCTCTGCCTTGCCAACTACCAGTACAAATTCATGTAGAACTAAGGTTTATTTCTGGAGAAAATCGCAATGCTTTGTCCAATTCCTTATAGCATACTAACTATACAGATATTGTAAGACACATTAATAAGAGGACAAACCGAGTATGATGTGGACACCAACATACTTGTACAAATATAGGATAGGATAATTATGTTTATCCCCGTGAATGAGAAAACCAAGGGGATTAACACACGGGCAATTGTCAGATCACCTCGTGCCCACTGGCGGGTTACCAAAGCTATTGCAGTGTGTTGTGTATGATACATACATTTCTTAAATTTGGTAGAACCCAGTAATTTGCTGGGTTCAGGCAATGTCCGTTAAGTGCCTTACCCAAGGACACAACCGACTAGTTAGCGTCAAGTTTCGAACCTGTAACCTTTCGGTTGAAAGGCATCGCACTAAACCACTAGACTAACTGGTCGGACCGAATATATCTGAAGACCTGATTTATTTAAAAAAAAAAAGTAGCTACCGCTTTTCCAATTCATGATAGCAAGCAACTAACTATGCTACAGATATTAATATGTACAACAACAACAGCGACAGGACAAACCTGCAGTGGTGTCTTCTTCTTATTTGGTTGAATTTGTTTTGACACAATTTGCACAAGCTTACATCATTGTCATTCACCCAGCTGTGATATAAAGGTGTTAAGAAGGAAATGATTTGCTTTATAAATTATATAGAATAGAATATTTATGTTTATCCCCTTGAAACACCTGACTAATCGTTAGATTAACTTGCACCCACCATTGAGTTACCAAAAATATTGCAATGTTTTGTGTACGTTCCGTAAATATGGTAGAACCCATTAATTCACTGGGTTAAGGCAATGTCTGCTAAGTACCTTGCCTAAAGACACAACAAACTAGGTAGCGAACAAGTGAATCATTTATTGTTTCTGAATGCATATATATGTTACTTATTTTTTCTCCAGACGATTTAGATGCCACAAGCTTTGGGCAAATGGTTAGAAGGGTACTACTGAACTAATGGTCAAACTTCGCCTGAAGCTTGTGATATACATATTAATTTCCTAAAACCTAATCTAGGACTGCAAGCACTCTCGATTCATGCTGGATTATTGGTTGTTGCCAAAGCTTAAAGTGTATTTAATAGATATTATAATGCCTCTACTAAACAAAGTTTTATGTGATTTAAAATTTGACAAATTTAAGTTAATAATCTACATTTTCTGATTTATCACTGATTAAAGTAAACACTGCTACAATAAGCATTTATGTAGCTTTCTTATAAAAGCACAAGTGGGTTTAAACCTTTTTAGTAACCTCTTGCAGGGCCAAAAATCCATCAAATTTTGGGCGAGTAAGAATTCACTCGCATGTACAAGCCCATGTGAGTAAACATGGCTGCAACTGTGGTTTGTATGATGTAACAACTGTTTAAATCTGGTATTATAACAATCTGACATCATGATGCTGTATACTCCAGTATTTGGACACACCATAGGCCTATGTATAATAAAAACGGTATATGCCAGTAAAAAGAAAACGATCGCGATAAATGTTAATTATTTTTTTTTTATATGCGAGAGTAAATTCTTACTCGCACGCCGTGCGTCATGTGAGGATTTTTGGCCATGCTCTTGCAATATAACAAGAGTTTATTTTTTTATTTGGTACTGTTTTAAAAATATAAAATTTAATTACCCAGACTTAGTTTTATTAATAACTACATAGGCTATTGTTCGTTAATCAGAATGATTGTTGAAAACAAATGTTTTTAAGACAAATATTTGCCTTTAATTTGGCAGAAGTATAAAAGTAAGAGTTTGTATAAACACACATGCCCAAACAGATGCAGATTAAATGGTTCAGGCCAAATGATGGCCACCAAGCCACGGATCTAAAAGATTGCTACAATTGCCTTTATTGTGATGCTCATTAATTTCTTTAAATATTAAATGCATTTTAAATATTTAAGTAGATAAACCAGTCAGATGATGTGGATTACTGAAATATATTGGCACAGCTAAAAAAATAAACAAGAATGCTTTTTTAATTTTAAGCACCCCAAATAAACAGACTGTGCTGTTTCAATGTTTAAGTTTTAGATACCCACAGTTGTGTAAGCCAACATCATAGAAACCCTAACGCTCAATAGATTTAACTTATATAGTCAGAACTTTGTGATGAGGATACATCTACATCAATGTAAAGTTGGGAGGGGGATTTGCATCCTTGATGTGAATTTATACTGAATACACTTAACCCAATAAACAAGCTCTATCATCAAGCTACAATCTAAGGTCGTGGGTTTGAAACCTAATCGTTGCAGGATCTGTTATGGTACCACCATATATGCTTCCGGTACCTTATGCTTACTTGAGCATCATAATTCATAATTATGTTAAACTTTTAATTTTACTTGTGTCGTGTACACATCAGAGCCAAACCGTAACTAGAACTAAAGTGTGACTTGTCTACCTGTAGCAAGTGCTACATCCTAAATTTTAAAATTATTGAACTTTTGAAGATGCATAAGAGTTTTTTTCATGTGATACAGACAAATTAATGTTGCCTTAATAGTTTGAAACTGGTCACTAGCTAGTTGGTTGTGTCCTTGGGCAAGGCACTTAGCGGACATTGCCTAAACCCAATGGATTAATGGGTTCTACTAAATTGAAGGAACGTGTTTATCATACACAACACACTGCAATAGGTTCAGTTGCCTGACGGTGGGCGCAAGGTAATCTTATGATTACCCGTATGGTAAGGTCCCCTGAATTTTTCCATTCACAAGGATAAACATTAATATAGTATTATATATCTTAGAACTATCCATTAAAAATTTGGGGTGTTAGGGCTTTAAATATTAATCAAGTTGCCTTTGCAATTGCACTACTAATGTGAAAAAAAATTACTTTAAAATGACTTACGTCAGGATTTAAACTTAACCAAAACAACATACATACATTAACGTGATGATTTTGTTTTTGCACCAATGCTAAACCAAGTATATGCCTTTCATTCTGCATGCATGTATGCACAATAAGACGCTTTAGACATGTTAAAACAAAACACATTTACTGTAGAAGCATCTTAGTTTATATATTTTAATTTAACATGAGAAGATCCACATTTTCTTACTTGGGTTTGACCAGCAATATGTTGCTGCCGTCGAAGGCGTTTTGACTTGCACCATCAAGTCTTGCAAGTTTTACTGGTTCAATTCTCATCATTATGCTGCAAAGGAATTCTTTTATTTTACACAGATTAAGGCTTTAATATTATTTTTGTTTTATGGTGAGAACTACATTTGTTTTGTTTGCACAAAATCACTATAACCCGTTGATGCAGGGAATTTGAAAAGCATGAAGTTTTACCTATAATATACAGAAGTAGGCATTTTAAATTTACTTCATACTTTACAAATATGTTTAATAAGGGGGAAATTATACAAATGCTTCCCTCTATTAATAAACAAAAATCACGGATACTTCTTTCATTTTAATAACCTACCTCTGTGCTCGGGGTTGAATTGTTTACATTGGAAACTTCAGATCATACAATTTGCAAAAGTGCGGTCCGTTCTCCGGTGAATTCCCAAATTCGAAACCTAGTGTAATCAGTGCCAAAATTTTACGACGTGTCGTTTTTTCACTTTATAATTTATTTTAATTTGTAATTTTTCTGTTCCCCAAAAAATATAGCATTAAAAATAGTTAAATAATAAACATGTATAGGATCGTAAGTTATTGCGCATATATGGCGTAATCTCAATGTTTATTATTAGCCCTTGGGTAATGTTGCTAAGAACTTTTTATGAATACATAAATGCCTCAGAGTTCCACAACCAAATCCATAATTTTGTGTTGCAGGGTTGTCAGTACCAGTAAAAATGTCTCGGACATTTGATGAAGAAATGAAATATTTAAAGCGTCAAACTCCTTATAGTTGGAAAATTGAAAAGGGATTTGTGCCAAACATGAAGGTACGGTATTTAGAATGATGGCCATCTATAGAGTAATGTTAGTAAATTCAATCCATTTCGTAAAATAGAACTAAAGGTTATTCACCTAAAACTCCGAGTGTAATGCTCTGTTTTTATGTCAACACTTGGCCGGCAAAAATTTTGTTTATTTTAATGTCACAGTTTAATACCATCTGTGCCTCTCTTTGCTTTGTGTATTTTGTTAACATTGTAATAATGTAATATGCTTTGTTGACCAAATGATTGTGAATCAGAAATCTGTTGGTTTGCAGGGGGGGCAAAATGTACACGGTTGGGATTCGAACCCATGACCTTATATTGTAGCTTACAGAGCTTATTCATCACATTAAGTGTATTTAGAAATGTAAGTTCCCACTGGAAGTGTAAATTCGCTCAAAACTTTTCACTAATGAATCCTCTCCACTAATGTTGTGACAGAAATAAAAAAAAACAGGTTTTGACAAAAATGAAATATTTCAGGTGGAAGGGGAGTTTTTCGTGAACGCTCATCTTGAAAAGTTAATGCTTGAAGAATTGAGGCATTCATGCCAAGGTGGTACTGGTGGATTCTTGCCAGGCGTGAAACAAATCGCTAATGTAGCGGCTCTACCTGGTATTGTAAAGGTGGGCTCTTTGAAATAGACAACTCTGCAGTTAGTGTATACTTAAACCAGTGATGGGATTCAAAATTTTAAGAGCAGGTTCTATTTTGTATCGTACTTACTAACAACAGGTTTCCTTAAAGGGGAACTGAAGTCAATTTTAAGAATATCTTAATAAATGGAAAAAAATACGCTGATTTCAAAAATCAAATCAGTTTCTTCCAATATTGTTTTGTTAAAGAGTTATGAGCAAATATGCATTTTATTTTATGTTAGGGGATTTCCCGTATTACGTCACTGACGTTGTTGAGATTTCGTGCCTATATGCATTGTATACAATCATGTGCCAGTTTAGAGGTGAATTAGTAACATAAGCGCCTGCAGGAGCGTTGTATTTTCGTTTTTTTATGGAGACTTAGCATAACACTTGTCATATAGCCTAACTGAACCAATGTACCCGCGTGACAGCTTACCTTAAGCGCGCTCATTGAGGCCTGCACGATCCTGGACCTAAGCTGAATGCTGAGGTATACAGGTCTCGTATTTAAATGACTTTAGAATAATAAGTCTTAGCAATTTATATCATAAATCATAGAAGTGAAGACAGAACAAGAAAACTAGAACAGGAGGCAGTAAACTGTAACTGCCAGCAATTTATAGAAATAAACCAGCCATCAAACAAAGATCAGACTATGCCGGTGGGAACAGCCTATTTCTTTCATGATTGTTGCTTTTCAATATATAGCCATAATCTGCAACGTAGACTAGCAATGTTGTTATCAACCCCTAGGCTACAAACTGAGAGTGTGAGAGATTTGGTATACATATGCATAGAAGTTTTAACAAATTTCTTTTGTTTTCTTCATTTCTAGAGTAAATTTAAGTTAATGTTGTAACACTAAAATGGATGACAGTTTTCAGCATTCTGGCATGGATGAAAGAAGTTTTATTGTACACAATAAAACAACACAAATTTAGTCATGTGCGTTTGAACCAAGGAAAACGTCTGAAAGTATCTTTGAAGATGCAAGCCCCATAGAAGAAAATGTTTATTTAGAAACATTACCTATTGACATGACTTGGTGCCGTTGCAAAAACTGTATTCTTATGGACACACCGCAAGAATGTTTATGCTGCATGAATGTACATGCATTTGTGCACAAAATAATGCCAGACTGGACTTGCATTACTAAAAGCCCTTATTTTTCAATTATCTGCTTGGATAAAGAAGTTCTTGAAGTTGCACTTGATGTACTGGGTTGATCACTATGTTTAAAATCATAATCAGAAAAATTTTAAATTGTTGGAACTGTATTTTTCACCAAGTGGTTTGTTTTCATCATCTTGGCTACTCCATTGGAGTCAAATACAATTTTACTATCATAATCCTTGTCACAAATATGTGCACTACACACTGCGGTTCTTTTTCCAGGTAGTTTAGAACGCTTGCATTGTTGTATCCATTGCTTCAACCGTTTTTTGTCGTTGTGAGGAAATCGATGGAAGAGCACAGGTGGATTGGAATTTCGTGTGCTGTAATAGAAATTTGTACATCCTGGAGCAAAACAATATACTCCAATCACTCTTTCTTCCTTCTCAGTGGCTTAACTTTAGGCATTTTACAATATCTAATAAAAAGAACTAAATTAGAAATGTGGTATATTCTTATTAACTTATTTGGGTAGTTAAGTAAAGATCTATTATATATATTCTTCACTTACTTATCTGAGTGCTTGCTGTGTACTTATTGTCAGACTACACATCAGCTACTCAACTGTGGATTAACTGTTTTTTGCAATAAGTGGTATTCTCAACCAGTAGGCTAATGCTCAGTTTCAATAACAGCAGACATTAAATGCACCACATACACAACAGCAAAACATTATACAAACAGCCAAGGTAAACCATGAAAGAAATAGGCTTTTCCCACCGCATAGTCTAGCCTTTGCCTAATGGCTGGTTTATTTCTATAAATTGCTGGCAGAGTGGCAGTTACAGTTTAATGCATTCTGTTATAGTTTTCTTGTTCTGTTTTCACTTTTATTGATTATGATATAAATTGCTAAGACTTATTATTCTAAAGTCATTTAAATACGAGACCTGTATACCTCAGCATTCAGTTTATGTCCAGGACCGTGCAGGCCTTAATGACCGCGCTTAAAGTAAGCTGCCACCATGTACATTGGTTCAGTAAGGCTTTATGACAAGTGTTATGCTAAGTCTCCATTATAAAAACCAAAATACAACGCTCCTGCAGGCGCTTCTGTTACTAATTCACCTCTAAACTGACACATGATTGTATACAATGCATATATGCACCAAATCTCAACAACGTCAGTGACGTAATACGGGAAATCCCCTAACATAAAATGAAATACATATTTGCTCATAACTCTTTAACCAACAAATATTGGATTCAAACTGATTTGATTTTTGAAATCAGCGTATTTTTTTCCATTTATTAAGATATTCTTAAAATTGACTTCAGTTCCCCTTTAAAGGTCTAATGTCTGTAAAAAAGCAAGAATCGGATCGGTGATTATCCCGATGTTCCAAAAACAGTTCGACCAAACCCATGCAAACCTCTTGAATCCCATCACTGACTCAAACTGCCACTGTTTACCTATTTTTAAATTTCAGCTTTTAAACATGAAAAATACGGTCACTTTGAATGTTAATAATAAAAATGGCAGAAAAGGGGAAAAGCAATGAAACTGCAAATTGCATTTTAATTTTAATGGCACATTGTTGTTATGATGGATAATAATGTAAAATGTTTTGGAACGCAATGACAATATTGCTATATATACAGGGTGTCCCAAAAAAAAAAGATGACAATATTTTTTTAAATAAATTTATGTCAACTCATAGGCCTATATGGCTGTTAAATTTCATTGATTTCGAGTTCATACTTTTTGTGATATTTGCATCTTAATTGGTGTCATTTTTTTGGGACACCCTGTATTTTAATAAAAGCCATTGGGTGGCGCATTGACCATTAAAAATGTCAATTAAAATATTAAGTTTTACATTTTGTATTTTTAAAGATTTATTAGAAATTGCGATTTTTAATTCTTCCACGTTTTACCTTTCATATGGATAAAACATGAATGTCCATTTATCTATATATATATATATATATATATATACTTGTATATGTAATATAGCACAAAAATAATTTGCAATTGTTGTTTACAGAGCTCAATTGGTTTGCCTGATATTCATTCGGGTTATGGATTTGCAATTGGGAACATGGCGGCCTTTGATATGGATGATCCCACTGCCATAATCTCGCCTGGGGGTGTCGGTAAGTGGGATTCATCATTGTTCAGTATAGTGGTTCTCAAACTTTTTTGGTTGCAACGGCTTTACAAAAGTTTGCCAAGCTTGCGACGCACCAGTCATTAAATATTTCTACCAAAGTCATATTCAGTGGTAGGCTATTCCACACGTAATGAAGAAATGAAATACATAAAAGAACAATATCCACGTCCCCGCCCGTTAGTAATTTAGCTCAAATCTAATTAATGTGACGTGTTAGCTTGTTTATTTTTGCAAAAATCGTGGAACCTTGAAAGAATCTTTGAAACTGCAACCCTCATTTCTCTTTCAACGTCTATTCGTGATGGATATTTACTTATAATGAGTGTAGTTTCGAACGCAATGGCTGTGCGACGCCAGACACGATTGAAACGACGCACCGGGACGTCGCGACACACAGTTTGAGAACCTCTGGTTTAATATGTTCAGTTTGTATACGCGCATCAGATTGTAGGTTAAAGTTAGTGTGATGCTAGTTTTTAGTTTAGTTTACGAAGCAGGACTATTAATAAAAATTTGGAAAGCAGAAAAAACGACAAAACGACAGTCATTAGAACTTAGAACACGCCTAAAACAGCAATAAATTATTGAATTTCGGTATTATTAGACGTGACGCTAAACCCAAATAAAAAAATAAAATAAAAATTAAATGTTTATAAAAAAATTACTCTATTACACTAATCTGTTATGTCCTTGGACAAGGCAATTGTGGGTGTGGCTCGAATCCAGTGATTTGATTGGTTAATAAGAATGTAGCAATGACTTCTATTACACATACTGCAAGAGCTTCTGTAACTAGAACGTGGTATTCTGACCAATACATTGCCTGCCATGTTTAACCACTACCAATAACCACTTTATGTAGATGTATGATATGCACAGTGATCAACATAAATGCTAAAAAATAACATAAATTCTAGAGATTGTCCGGCCCGTTGGTTTAACGGTTAAGTGCGTCGCCTTTCAATCGAAAGGTTGCAGGTTCGAAACTGGTCGCTAGCTAGTCAGTTGTGTCCTTGGGCAAGGCACACGCTCCGGAAACCCGACGATGGGCGCGAGGTGATCTGACGATTGCCCGTGTGTTAACCCCCTTGGTTTTTCCATTCAAGGGGATTAAGATAATATCCTATCCAATCCTATCCTATCCTTATGCAATCTTGTTATGCACAATACACATACACAGAACGAACACAATGTATACTTTAACCCAATGACAACAACAGCAGTGCGATGAAAAAGTCTTTTTAATTTCATTTAATTTAATTATATTTCATTTATTTGAAGTGGCATTTTTTTGTTATATCTTTTTAATATGTGTATATAGGTGATATGTTTTAACAATTGTAGTATTGTCATTTTTATGTTTCTTTTCTAATTTATTCAAGCTTTATATTTGATTAGGGGCCTACTGTAACGAAGGAGCAAAAATCAACTAACCTAAAAAAATCCATTATTGGTGCTCCAATAGAGTGATAAAATTCGTTAAAATAAAACTGTTTTTTTGGCCGCAGGATAAAATTCATTAAAATAAAACTATTTATGTGCCCCAGGCTAACATTCGTTACAAAAAATGTTTTTTTATTCCAGGATAAAATTAAAAAATATATATATTTCGGTCCCATAAAAAAACTTTTTGACAACAACCTTTTTTGGCCCATGATAAATTTTTTTACTAAAATAACTTCTTTTGCCCAGGTTTTGATATCAACTGTGGAGTTCGACTGTTACGAACAAACTTAAACGAAGAAGATGTAAATCCGGTGAAAGAGATTCTCTGCCAGTCCTTGTTTGATCATATTCCTGTAGGAGTGGGTTCGAAGGGAGTTATACCAATGGGGGCAAAGTAAGTAAAGATGAGATTACCAGAGTTGGCGCTCTGCAGTAAAAATATTGTAAAATTTTTCTCACAAAAAGGTATATCCACAAATTCCTGTAGTTAAGTGGGTCAAATTTTAAAAAAGGTACATCCACACAGTTTGTTTCATTAGGATGTTTGTTTTATTCCAATGAGTAGGAAAACTTGGGACAGTTATCACGTGGGCAACCATAAGATTTTCCCTGGATTATGTAACAGCAAATATGAATGAAGTACTATCGTATTATTTCGCGAATACGGAAGTGAGCATTAATAAATGGATTTTATCAACCTACACCTGTTTTAAATACATTTAAACTACACATGTTTAAACCCCTTTCTAAATTCAAAAGACACATGTTTGAACTCTACTAAAAAAGAGCCGACTTAATATAAATCCAACTGAGACGACATCTAAATACCGACTCCAACTTTAAACTTCATCTCTGGCCTTAACAATTGCCCATTTTGTATGTCATCCGTACTCAAAACCAAAAGCATGGATCTTGAATTTTGTGTTTTGTATTAAGGTATTTTTTGCTGTGCAAGTTTTTTTCCACAATGCAATATACGACAATTTCATTTTTGACACATTACACTCCAACTATCCGGCCGGTTGGTCTAACGGTTAAGTGCGTCGCCTTTCAATCGAAAGGTTGCAGGTGCGAAACTGATCGCTAGCTAGTCGGTTGTGTCCTTGGGCAAGGCACTTAACGAAAATTGCCTGAACCCAGCGTATTAATGGGTTTTACCAAATTAAAGGAATGTTTGAGTCATACACAACACACTGCAATAGCTCCGGTAACCCGACGATGGGCGCGAGGGGACCTGACGATTGCCCGTGTGTTAACCCCCTTGGTTTTCCCATTCACGGGGATAAAGATGATTATCCTATCCTATCCTATCCTAACTATGGATTATAAATCCACCCAAGTCTACATCCAAGGATTTAGTCTGGCGAGTCGGTTAGTCTGTCAATCGAAAGGTTGCAGGTGCGAAACTGGTCGCTAGCTTGTCTGTTGTTGGGCAAGGCACTTTACGGACATTGCCTGTACCCAGCGAATTAATGGATTCTACTAAAATAAAGGAACGTATCTATCATATACAACACATTACAATAGCTCCGGTAACCCGACGGTGGGCGCGAGGTGATCTGACGATTGTCCGTGTGTTAACCCCCTTGGTTTTCCCATTCACAGGAATAAACATGAATATCCTATTCTATCCAAGTGTTGCGTACACACAGTCAGCTTCATTCATGTAAAATCATGTCACAAAATCCATCACATTCCTATTTAAAATACATCACGCAAACGTGTGTGTCACATTGTGTCACCTTTGTTAATTAATTTATTTCTCACAGAGATCTCGAGGAGGCTCTGGAGATGGGAATGGATTGGTCACTGAGGGAGGGATATGCGTGGGCGGAGGACAAAGAGCACTGTGAGGAGTACGGGAGGATGTTGCAAGCGGAATCGAGCAAGGTATCAGCGAGAGCAAAGAAAAGAGGATTGCCGCAGGTTGGGTTAATTTCGGTTATCTGTGATAAGTACAGATTTAAATTCAAATAGAATAGGATATTCATGTTTATCCCCGCGAATGGGAAAACCAAGAGGGTTAACACACGGGCAATCGTCAGATCACCTTGCGCCCACCGTCGGGTTACCGAAGCTAATGCAGTGTATTGCGTATGATTTAAACCAGGGATGTCCAACCTGCGGCCCGCGGGCCCACCTGAGATTTTTGTGCGGCCCGCTAGTCATTTTTACTCCAGTAGTATTTTGAACTCCAAGTAGTATTTTGAACTTTAAATCTTGGCCCAATTCAAATGTATCAGTCAGCTTTTAGGGACGCAGTAAACATCAAAACTGCAGAAAGAAACCGACGGACGACAAAAACTTATCTCATTGACTTTGTATTGCAGAAATAAGATTTTGTTTCTTTCTATATGTGTGTTATTTGTTCCTTTTTTTAAAGATGAAATTAATGGCTTTTAATTGTTTCTTTATGTACCCATTCAGGGTTGGAACTAAGGGATCGCGAATCGCTATTAGCGAACCGTTTTCTTAAGTTCACGAAATACAAAATTTAATAAAATCGCGAAAATATAAACTACCGGTACTGATTTCGCGCACTTTTAATAATAAATCCTCAACACGTTATAATAACATCGTTTGCCTTCAACACAACATTTAACAATCACATTACTATTACATTTATTTACCTTGCCTTTACTTTGCATTATTGGCGTATAATAAGCATTTCTATCACAAGGAAATAATCGCCATTATGCGTTAATATACCACGATTCCTTTATTTATGATTGGCGAGATGCGACACACCCCTTTTGAATTTACGTTTATTGCAATTTATCATTACTGTACTACTAAATAACGGTACTGTCTGCTTTATGAAATAAATATCTTTCTGGACGTTTAAGGCAATTTATCATTACCAATTTTTTTTCGCGCGCTCCTTATCCGCGCATTTCGCAAATCATTTCAAAACCATTAATTCGAACCCTTTTTATTGAAATTTAATAGGTTCTGCGGCCCATTGAATTATTTTAAGTGACAATGCGGCCCAGTGCAATAAAAGGTTGGACATCCCTGATTTAAACTCTCCTTTATTTTAGTAGAACCCAATAATCTGCTGGGTTCAGGCAATGTTCGTTAAGTGTCTTGCCAAAGGACACAACCGACTAGCTAGCGACCAGTTATGAACCTGCAACCCTTCAGCTGAAAGGCGACGCACTGAACCACCAGACCAAACCGTAGGACTAAATTGTAGTAATCCTTTGTAAAGAACTTGACATTGTTACCAGTAACTCCAGGTAACTGTAAATCTGGAATAAATTTTCCTTAAAAGACTTTAGACTCAATTTATCTAATTCACAAAATCTTTAAATGATCATAGATAACTCCCAAAACACTGTTCTTTCATACTTGTATAAACATAATGAATTGTTCTGCATCATAATTGATTGCATTATAAAGCACCTTTTAAGTCTGACGATTGCCCAAGATGATAACGCCCCTTATGTTTTTTCATTTTTTTTCGTCTGCTCGTGTAAAATTTGAATATTTTAAGATATCTATTTGTTTTGTATTATATTTATCGAAACCTGTATTGGAACTAACTACCTTTCATAATGATATGAATCATGATATGTTTATCCCCGTGAATGGGAAAACCATCATACCTTTAACAACCTGTATTGTGTTTTCAGCTGGGTACACTTGGTGCAGGAAACCACTATGCTGAGATTCAAGTTGTGGATGAAATATTTGACAAGCACGCCGCAGATAAAATGGGCTTGGACCACAAAGGACAAGTATGTGTGATGATACACTGTGGGAGCCGCGGACTTGGTCACCAAGTTGCAACTGGTAAGTATGCCGGGTAGGATAGGATATTCATTTTTATCCCCAAGAATGGGAAAACCAAGGGCGTTAACCCACGGGCAATTGACTATCACCTGGCGCTCACTGTCGGGTTACCCGACCTATTACAGTGTGTTGTGTATGATTTACATGTTCCTTCAATTTGGTAAAACCCATTAATCCGCTGGGTTCAGGAAACTGGTAGGTGTTTTGAACTTAAATTGGTTTGAGTTACTTATGTTTTTTCACACAAGTGTATGTTTTTCCAACAACATTTGTCGCCTGATACAGTGGTTTCAGATATTCCTGATTCCTCTTGTTGGGGCTGTCCAGGCTACTCCATAAATGACAAAATCCCTAATACCCCTCTTGGTATCCCAACTGTGAACATGCGATATTCTTATCAGTACCAGTATAACAGTTCGTTTTTTCCCACTTGTACAAAGCAACAGCCCCTTTATTTT
>CH001384.1:423126-450117 GCA_000149265.1 Ciona savignyi | reverse complement strand
GGTAAAATTGGCAAAAATACACGTAGCCACTATTGCTTTGTTCCAGTGCATTTAATTAAATTGCTCAAAAAGCTGAAATTATTTTAAGCATACCAGCTTAACCCAATGCAATATCTCCCCAATTGGTTCAGAATTTCATCTGACGACTGTCGTTGTTCCACACACATGCTTACAATAAAAATCCTAACCATTCTGAAAGCCAAACACACTTATAATGTAACCCTTAATGGGTTCTACCAAATTGAAGAACCGTTCTATCATACACAACACACTGCAATAGCTCCAGTAACCCGACGGTGGGCGTGAGGTGATGTGACGATTACCCGTGTGTTAACCCCCTTGATTTTCCCATTCACGGGGATAAACATGAATATCCTGTTCTATCTACCCTCCAGGCATTCGGCAAAGTGTTCAACTGCGCAGCAGATGACTTGGATATGCAAATGATCTACGACGTCTCCCACAACATTGCCAAAATGGAGGAACATATGGTGGATGGGAAGCAGAAGAGGCTCCTCGTGCATCGGAAAGGAGCAACCCGAGCCTTCCCCCCGCATCACCCACTCATCCCAGTGGATTACCAGGTTATTCCCCTGTTTTGATAGTTTTAATTCGTAAGATTGCCAGTGGTAGGGTAGTGTTATCGAAACCTTCCATTGTAGTTTTTTATAAACTTTTTTTTATTTTAAACTTCTAATCTTGCTAGACCTGTGTGTGTTGATGGGTAAGCTACTTTGCACACACTACTCCAAGCCACTGAATTGTAATAGCATATTTATGTTTAATGGATGGAAATACACAGGAATTATCACATTGGCAATATCAAATTACCCTTTGCCCAATATTGAGTAACGAAGGCTATTGTAGGGTTTTGTACATATGAAAGTTTTTCTGCTGTTTTAACTCATCTCAATAATCAACTGGGTTCAAACACTCACTAATTGCTTTGCCCAAGAACACAATAAATTAAGCAATAAGCTGGTTTAACAACTACTTCTGACACTTTAACTGACTGCTAACAGGCCTGTAAAAAAATTTTCACAAAAATCATTAACTAATAAAAACACTGTAACAGATTTGGCAGAACAAAAACAATTTAGTAGGATAGGATAGAATATTTATGTTTATCCCCGTGAATGGGAAAACCGAGGGGGTTATCACACGGGTAATCGTCAGATCACCTCGCACCCACCGTCCGGTTACCGGAGCTAATGTAGTGTGTTATTATTGAGATATTTCTTCAATTTGGTAGAACCTATTAATCTGCTAGCGATCAGTTTTGCACATGCAACCTTTCGGCTGAAAGGCGCTGCACTAAACCACCTGACTAAACGGCCGGACTACTAACAATAGCTTCTCCACGTAGCTAACTGGACAACCAGTGTTGATTGGTGGTACAATGGGAACATGCAGTTACGTGCTGACAGGCACGGAAGAAGGAATGGACAGGACTTTTGGAACAACCTGTCATGGAGCCGTGAGTTGTAGTTTTACAGTTGTAGTTTTGTACTTTCTTGGCAGCATCAGATCCATAAATTTTGATCCAGTGATTCGTACCAATTCTGTCGCTAACAAAACAATTCCACAAATTGCCACAGATAGAATAAAATAACCAACTGCTCCTGGTTTTTTTTACTAGGAATTTCGATGTCTTACTGCCAGCCAATGCAAAATTGAAGAATCCAAAAACCCATATGTGTGGCATAGCTTGACTGTGAAACTACCGAACCGAAATGTGAAACAACCGAAAACTATCGAAGCTTGACTGTGAAACTACCGAATTTTTAAAATATCGAAAGATTGAATTGATTTTTATTTACCCACTTCACCCAAATCTGTATTGCAACCATAGGAATAGGATTGGATATTCATGTTTATCACCGTGAATGGGAAAACCAAGGGAGTTAACACACAGCCAATCGTCAAATCACCTCACGCCCACCGTTATAGCCATTAGAAAGTATTTGGTTTTTAAAAATTTTCATTAATTTTTCCGAAATCCAGGGAAGAGCGTTGTCTCGTGCAAAGTCTCGTAGAAAACTCGACTTCCAAGCCGTGCTGGACCGACTGGCTGATCAGAATATTTCAATCAGAGTTGCATCTCCTAAGCTTGTAATGGAGGAGGTATGGCTATCTGGGGAGTTTTGTTGGGTCTTGTTGGGTCATTAGTCGGAAGGTTGGGTGATCGAAATCTTTCACTATCTTTATGTTTAGTTGGTTAGCTTAATCGGTAAGGGCATCATTGCTCTGCAGAAAGTTGGAAGATTGTTTCGGCCAGAAAAAATTAATTTGTACCTGCAGTTGCCTGATCTCAGCGGATTAGTGGGTTCGATTAAATTGAAGGAACGTGTAAATCAATATACAACACACTGCAATAGCTCCGGTAACCCGACGATGGGCGGTGATCTGACGATTGCCTGTGTGTTAACTTCCTTGATTTTTCCAATCACGGGGATAAACATGAATATCCTATCCTATTCGGTCAGAAAACATTACTTTATACCTGCAGTCGGGTACCATTCCAGTGTTTTGAGTAAACGCCGTTGTACATTTTTTTCAGGCACCAGAATCGTACAAAGACGTTACCGACGTTGTGAATACGTGCCAGGCAGCTGGTATTAGTAAAAAGGCTGTTCGTCTTCGCCCGATTGCCGTCATCAAAGGCTGACTCAGCACCTACAAAATCATGACTCAACGATTTTTCACGGGATAGGATTTCCTTAAGTAGAACACGAACTAGCTTTAGTTTAGTTTAGTTTATTTTTTGTTTCCACGATGAAAACACGAAGTGGGACTATCGGTAAAAATTTGGAAAACGGGAAAAAACGGCAAAACGACAGTCGTTAGAACACGTCTAAAAAAAGAAATAGACTATTACAATTCTGTATAATTTGACGTGGCCGCTAAACCCAAGCTGGTGGCTTATGTTAGAATTATGGTTTATTTTCTATTTTATGTTTTACCTTCGATAGAATCTGTTATTATGAAACTGATTTTTTTTAATTTTTTTGCGATTTGTTGTACTACGTTTGCCCGTGTAATTCTGTAGCCTATATATGTTCTGCGCCTTATCTGAACGCAAATTATTTAATATTGAAACAAGACTTAGTTGTGCAAATATGTAGGATTCTGTACGTATTACCTTTTTCGTACTGAAAGCGAAGTCCTATATTGAAACTCTTTTTTTACGTCGATTGTCGTAATACAGTACTATGTTCCAACTTATAATGGAATTTCAAAGTTCACCTTTTTCACTGCCAAGTTTCGAAAAAGTTTCAAAACTATTTTAAAAAAATCGTGATTAATGCTTTTATAATGTCATGTTGTTTTGGATTCTCTCACTATTCAGCCAGACGTAATTTTCCTCATTTTTACCATTGACGCCAAGACTTTATTTACCCTAAACTAAAAAAATAATGATAATATCAAGTTGGATTTATAAATTGCGACTGTTTACGCTTAAGGGATAGGATAAGAAAGGATATTCATGTTTATCCCCGTGAATGGAAAAACCAAGGGGGTTAACACACGGGCAATCTTCAGATCGCCTCGCGCCCATCGTCGGGTTACCGGAGCTGTTGCAGTTTGTTGTGTATGATTTACACGTTCCTTCAGTCACATTCTTGGGCAATGCACTTAAGGAACATCGTCTGATCCTAGTGGTTTAATGGGTTATATCAAAATTCAAGGATAGGATATTCATGTCTATCCCCGTGAATGGTAAAACCAAGGGGGTTACACACGGGCAATCGACAGATCACCTCGCGCCCATCGTCGGGTTACCGGAGCTATTAGAGTGTGTTGTATAATTGAGACATTCCTTTAATTTGTTGGACCCATTATTCCGCTGGGTTCAGGCAATGTCCGTTAAGTGCCTTGCCCAAGGACACAACCGACTAGTTAGCGACCAGTTTCGCACCTGCAACCTTTCGATTGAAAGTCGACGGACTTAACCGCTAGACCAACGGGCCGGACGCAAAGGAGCATTTAGATCATACAAAACACACTGAAAAACCTACAGTAATCCGATCGAAGATAAATTAATATACAGTATCTACACATGGTGACCAGTCAACTGAACCCCTTACAACTGAACCCCTTACAACTGAGCCCCTACAACTGAACCCCTTTACAACTGAACCCCTTTTAGCCGAACGCTTTTAATTGAAAAGGGGGTTCAGTTGTAAAGAGGTTCAATTGAAATGGGTTCAGTTGTAAAGGGGTTCAGTTTAAAGGGGTTCAGTTAAAATGAGTTCAGTTGTAAGGGGCTTAATTGTAGGGGTTCAGTTGTAAAGGGTTCAGTTGTAAGGGTTCAGTTGTAAGGGGTTCAGTTGTAAGGGGTTCAGTTGTCATGGAACCCTACACATAGAAACCCAGTTTCACTACACTATGCCTGAACTCTGGCTATCAGTTTAGTGATTACGTCACAATATGCATTGTGTCGCATTTACCACAACATCAACATTAAGTAATCTCTAATATTGAAGTAACATGAAAGTTAGGTGTTAAGGGTGATTCCGGCTGGATATTTAGAATTATGAGCGCAAGAGGTAAGTGTGAAACGTTATTTAAAAATGTGTGGTTTATGTATATTATCATAGCCTTATTTTAGGATAAAAATTCGTGTTTTATCTCTGCGAAACGGATACCGAAAGGGGCGTTGTAACACGGGAAATCGTAGATTACCCCGCAACCAATGTCGTATTTGTCTGACCGGTCAGTCTGGTGGGTTTTTGCGTCGCCTTACAGCCGAAGGGTTGCATATTCGAAACTGGTTGCTAGCTAATCGGTTGTGTCCTTGGGCATGGCACTAAACGAACATTGCGTTCGGCAAACCGACGAGGGCGCGAGGTGATCTAACGATTGCTTGTGTGTTAACCCCCTTGGTTTTCCCATTCATAGGGATAAACATGAATATTCTAGAGTCCTAATATTTCTCTCCCTTGGAGTGTGTTGTATATTATTGGGACGTTTCTGTTGTTGTACTTTTAAGGTGCGTCGCCTTTTAATCAAAAGGTTACAGGTGTGAAGCTGGTCGCTAACTAGTTGGTTGGGTCCTTGGGCAAAGCACTTTACGGACATTGCCGAACACAGCGGATTGATAAGTTCTACCAAATTGAAAGAACGTATCAATCATACACAACACACTGCAATCGCTCTGGTAACCCGACGACTGTGCGAGATGATCTGACGATTGCCCATGTGTTAACCCCCTTGGTTTTCCCAAACACGGGGATAAACATGAATAACCTAGAGTCCTACCATACCCATTCCCTGGAGTGTGTTGCATATTATTGGCACGTTTCTGCTATTGTACTTCAACATAATAATTTACGTACGATAAGTTCCTTTCTCTGGGACAAAAATGACTTTGCCAAAGCTATTTTCCAATACAAACAATTAGTGACTTAAAAACACCCCAAACGAATCCTATAACTGATGTATAGATGAGGAGGTCCCACCCGAGCCTGACCGACTGGCCGTCATCCCGGGATTCGCTCTTCCCGAAGAAGACTCATCTCCAGCGGACCCTGAAATCACCCCCACAGACGTCCCACCTGAGAGCATTATACCGGACGGAGGGTGGGGGTGGGTCGTCACCTTTTCTGCTTTTATGATCAACATTGTGCTGATCGGGATTCACAACTGCTTCAGTCTTGTCTACGTCGATTTGATCAAGCAATTTGAAGGCTCACTATCCAAAACAGGTATAAACCACATTCGCGTATACACAACTTTTGAATCGGCAACATAGTACAGCGGATGAAGATTGCGAGGGCAAAGCTAGTATTCGTCCTATCCTATTTCGAATTTTAGCAAACCAGCTATGTTTTTTCTATAAAAAAATTATATGAAAGTAAAAAAGGCTGCTGTGTTGTTCTTAATACGTAAAATATGTTATCTCGATTTTACCCGAATAACCAAATAAGAGACAAATTTAAAAATTGGCATTTTATTTGTTCACAAACCGTATACTATTTAAACAAGAATATAATTCTCCAGCTCGAATTGCCGGGAGCCGATATTATTCAAGCCCGTCTATTTTGTTTTTATTTTAGCCTGGATTGGATCTATTGCATTTGGATGTATTCTTATTTTTGCACCTTTGAGTGGAGTCTTGTCGAACCGCCATGGATGTAGGAAGGTGACGCTCTTTGGGATTCTAATTTCCGCGGTATTTTTGTTTGCATCATCATTCGCAACGTCGATAGAAAGCTTGTACATTACTTATGGGTTCGGGTTCGGGTTTGGAACAAGCTTGGCGTACATGCAAGGCGCAGTGATGGTTACAAGATATTTCAGGTGGGGATACTGATTAAAATACTCAAATTTATTCCTATTTATGGGCCATTAAATACTCATGTTAATCGCTATTTATTTGCCGAAAAAGAAAGATATTTCACGGCCAACCTTCAATTACCTCGTGCCCATAGTCGGGTTACCTATTATGAACGACGAAGACATTGCTATAGTTTTTGCTGTAAACTCATTATTCACTGAATTCCAACAACTTCCGTTAAGTTTCTTGTCCAACGACGAAACCGAACTAGCTAACAGCTGGTGTCAATTACCGCATTCTGCTGGTTTGCCTGAGTATTTCCACGAGGTACCAGACTGGAGGCTTAACGCAATGAGACAGTTAGTTTCAATTTCACCAATTCATTATTGTTATCGCGCTACATACCAGATATAGCTATAGTCTGTCGGTCCGTACGCTGATGTTTCCGGTTTAATCGACCTCATCTGCCGGTTAGCTCAATCGGTTGTTGCGTCATTTTATTTTAGAGTTCATATTAACACAACCCAGCTACCGCGCGAGCGGTTTTGACTTCGAATCTAGACCCTCTAAAAAATAAACCCCACCTGACTTAGACTTTTATTCACAAATGTATTGGTCCTTAATATGAAACTTTTGATTGAAAGAATAAACAAAGCAAAGATGTTCTCAATTTTTATTAATTTTTTTGTTGAAATAAACAATCGAAAACATACTTTAATTGTATTGCAGTTCAAAGCGTGCATTGGCAAGTGGTATTTGCCTGGCAGGCAGTTCGCTTGGTACTCTGGTTATAGCACCGATATACAACACATTAGGAGTCAACTACGGTTGGAGAGTTGCCCTGCGTGTCTTGTCTGGAGTGATCTGCTTCACATTTGCATGCGCGGCAACTTACAGGTAGGTGGGCAGGCCGGTGTTGTTAGGGTGTAGCTGACTCGGTGATTTTTTGGTCATTTGCTGCATCCTTTGCTGTACATTACTGTGAATTACTGCTGTATATATTGTTGTCGTTTGTAAAAATGTGATGTGAGCATAAATTAAAAAAATAAACTTGTGGAGAATCGATGAAATTGAACCCGGTATTAGCACACACACGCTTTCTGTAATGTCCAACACGTGCATGACAGAAAGATGTATTGCAAACACCGAATCCCCGTGCTTTTCAGGCCGCTGACGGATCCAAATTCAGTTCCAAAGTCGACCCAAGAACGCATTCAGACCTCTCCAGCCCGTGGTTTCGTCATGGAGCTCGCTCTGTGGAAAAACAAAGCATTTTTAATATGGTGTCTAGCGGTTGGACTTTGTAAACTGGGATACCTGGTTCCGTGGGTCCACATGGTGAGCTTTCGACTCTAGCAGCTGATGCGTTCGCTAACTTTAGCACACACACGCTTTCTGTAATGGTGAACCATAACATTGCAAAAAGCTTGTCGCGCTGACGTTAGAAACATGTATGGGCAGCCAAAGTAGCAAGAGCTTTGACGATTATTGCTGTGTACGAGGCTCGTACGCATCATCTTTGATCGTAACACGATACGTGATTGATTGTACGCTTATCCGGTTCTCCGGCACCAAGCACAGCTGCTTAACAGAACTTAGGAAACAAAGCGCGCGGTCTATACTTGTGTTACTATATCTACAATATGTCCAACGCGAAACTGCAGTTTAAACCGAAACCAAACGTTGCGCAACTTATAATTAAGTTTACAAATAAACAAGAATGTCTAACGTCCATTAAATCTAAGGGTTCCAAATTAACACTATTTAGTTTTAACGTCCATTAAATATGAGGGTTCAAATTAACACTATTTAGTTTTAAATTAAGCACAACTTTAATTATCGTTAACAAATAAACGTGTTCCCGAATTTTTAACCCTTTTAAATGCAGCCGCATCTTATCAATATTTTGATGTTAATTACTTACAAATAATTACTCAAAAACTCTGGTTTGGCGCATCCATATTCACTAAAGTACTGTTCTGATAACCAATCCTTTTAAAAATGAAACCAAAACTTGTTTCTGTTCCTGTTTAACTCAGTACAAGATAGTAACTTAGACTACAGTAACTGAAAATATATGATAAGAACTTACTGACGACGGTCTTTTATAGCGAAAAGTGGTGTGCTGGGTAAGCGATTAGAAATTAAAAACGCGAAACAGAAAGACTTCTGTGGTAGAGCTCAACCACACTAATCAGACTGGATCGAAAACGACTGTGCCTGGTCTGCTCTTCGACTTTATTTTACCGCCTAGCCGGAAACACGTGTTAGCTGCCTCCCATGAATTTTGCTGACTCGGCAAATCTCCTGAACTGGTACCATTCACAACACGAGCACAACATTTTAGTTGCTTTTTCCTCAACACGTTTAGGAGTATACACGTATAAATGCATTACAACTTTCCGATTTTGGCCTAACTGCATATTTTGACTTTCTATAGGCATATACACTAATACAATGGCGGCGCAATTTTCCTGGGTTGCGGCACTCTTTTATCCAGTAAATACAAGCTTTACCCGCACTGCTTTTTATTACCTATTAGACCCAGTATAATTATGAAAAGAGTATAAAACACTTTTTGAAAGAGTGGTTATGAACTAGTATGCAAAACATACAAAACGGAGCGTAATAGCAAGGCCACATGACTTTCCATTTCTGTTTTCTACGCTTATAATTTCGCTGACCATATTAACAGCATTATACTTTTTATGTAACTATAAAAATGAAAAGAATCTTATATATGGAAGAAAGTCTTGATTCATATTTATATTCTTAAAGCCAATACTCTTTAAAAATGTAGATTTTGCGGACGTTTCGGCTTTGTATCTATATTACCATTTTTAGTGCAAATTGTTAGAGTGCAAGGCGTGTATGTCCAAATTTGCATCATTGAACTAAAATAACAAACACGGAAGCAAAAACAAATGGTGAAATGATAGTCATTACGTATATTAGATGCTGCACAACTGTAAGAATGTACATAAATTATATTTCTAGTTTTCTGTACGCAGTACGAAAAATATCTACCACAAAATGCGAATATCTTTCTTTGCTCAAGTGCACACTCCTTATAATTGTTAGGTCCGTTTTTTGTTGCCATGTTTGATGCAATATTAATTGCATTATATTATTAAATAATATATCTAGTAATGTATTGCGCACTAGTCGAAGTGTGTTTTTTTCAGCACGCAAATTTGATTTAAATTTACATAGAAGATTAGTCATGGGTAGTTGCTATTTAGCTTAGGCTGGCAACCATGACATAAATGTTTCATTACGCTAGTGACTTTTTATGTCTTTAATATTAGTTTTACGCCCTAGTAGTTAGTTACATCACCATACCTAACAAATTAATGGACTTATTGGCTGCCAATACGTTACTTGCTGTGTTATTATTCGCTCTATTCATTTTCCGGCCGTATGTTTCGACAACGCAATTACCGATCTAATGAACGTATGCGGAAAAAGAGCTAATAGTATCTTTCCGATGATCATTTTACCGATGTTCAATTTATCATTATTACTGTTGTTATTAATTGCCCAAACTGTCCTTGTTTAATTTCCGTTAAGACGATATCTTCGCTGTCAACACAACGCAAGAAAATACAGCAGGTTGCAATTTAAGCTTCACAATGTACCGAAGTCTGCTTATTGGAAATACCTTGTTTTATTTTTCATACCTACGAGATAAACCGAAAAACGTTTGTAAGCAAGTTCTCAATAGCCATCTGAGATTGGCCTTTAATTTGTTTTTTGTTTGTGTGTTTTTTGTGTAAATGTATGATACAAATGCCCGACAGTCGTATTACTGTCCATTTCGTTATACTCTCCAGATACAATAATATACAGCAGTACACGGACAGCGTACATTCTTTTCTACAGCTCTTGTTCTTTTGCGTAAATTATTTCCTCTGGTATTCCTCTTAATTTAATGTAGGCTGCTAAGATTAAACACGACTACTTTTTCTACTACATTTTCATAATTCACAGGGCTTAATACTAAATGAAAATAAATAAGGGGTTAAGAATAGAATAGCCTTAACAAAAATTTCAATAAGCTTTACGAAATTACGGATATTTGGGTTCACCGATTAAAATAATGAAATGTAAAAACCTTTTATTTTTAATTTTAAAACATAACCACCTTTTTGTCTTTTTTTATGGCCTCAAATTTTAAACATTACTTATTAATCTATATTAGTTAATCCGGCACGGATACAATGATTTGTTGTTGGATTTTTGGATAACTTTCTTGCTATATATACCTTTCATATATGAATCAGATGTTTTCATTTTATCGTAAGGTGCGTCTTTACACGCCAATTGTTAAAGACACCATACGCATCATCGGGTAATTAAAGATCTATTGCAGTGTGTTGTATGATACGGTTCATCTGTTTTAGTTTAACGCATCATTCTACTAAGGAAACAAACGATTCAGTCACCTGCCAGTTTCGATTCAACAACCTTCCTGCTGAAAGGCAACGCTCTAACCAACACGGAGTGCAATC
Source organism: Ciona savignyi (assembly GCA_000149265.1). Taxonomy (NCBI): domain Eukaryota; kingdom Metazoa; phylum Chordata; class Ascidiacea; order Phlebobranchia; family Cionidae; genus Ciona; species Ciona savignyi. Next base: position 439,326 of record CH001384.1, on the reverse strand, counting down.
GGACGATTTAAAAGCCAATAACACCCGAGCCTAATCCGAATTTTTATAATAAAACACAAACCTACTTTCACCCCCAAAACATACACATGAATTCCTGTAGACTAATTCAATTTATTGAAGGTAAAGTTGTGCGGAGATGTGGGAATCGACCGCCCGAAAGCGGCTGCCATACTTCAGTACATGGGCATCACTTCAACCCTCAGCAGACTGGTCGCAGGCAAAATGGCGGACTCGCCGTATATCAATCGCCTCTATCTGTCCCAGATCAGCGCTTTTTTGATGGGCCTGACCAATCTTATGCAACCGAGGTATACGTTTATAACTGTTTTTTTCGTATAAATGTAAACTGGATTCTTCTTGACCACGTTTAATTTTAAGCATACAAGTCGCATAAACAAAATAAGTTTTTTCAGGGGGTCATTCAGACTGTTTTTTTAAACCGAATTTTGCATATAAATCAACCACGCTAACAATTCGGACACAATCGTTTGGTCAAGCCCAACCATTTTTTTTCATTTTTAATGACTAAGTTTCGAACTTGTGATGGGCTTGTCACTATATTCATTTTTAATTAGAAATCTGTCTAAGTTTCAGTCACATTAACGATTTGACCACAAGATGTAAACACTCATTCGAACGATTTTTATCGGTTAAGGTTTTAAACCCACGGCGGGCTAGTCACCAAGACCGTGTTTTTGTATAAAATTGGTATATATTGGTCACGGTTAGCAGTCGACCCCCAGACCGTTCGCAAATCCACACGCTTTTTTACCAGGCTCAGTTTCGAACCCTTAATGGGCTCGTTGCTAAGACAGTTTTTTTATGTAACTCATAAGAGGACTCGTTACTCGGGCCGTTTTTGTATAGGAGTAAGTATATGTATCAGTCGCGTTAACCATTTCGCCACACGACCGTACACACACGACACACGAACCTGGTTAAGATCGACTGTAATGCGCAACAGCGCCATCGGTGTTTGTAAATAGTATCACGACTGCCATAGATGGCTATTTTACAGAATACCATGTGAATCATTGGTTTGAAACAAGACATATTAGGTCGTGTGGCTGAATGGTTAATGCGACCGATACATATACCAATACTATACAAAAACGACCTTAGGGGCAAGCCCACCATGGGTTCGAAACTTAGCTAAAAAAAATAAACCAGACAAGGACAGCTGTGTAGGCAACTTTAGCCGAGTGGTTAACGCGACCTATTTATATACAAATTTCTAAATACAAACGATCTCTGTATCATTGGTTTGAAATTTACCTAGAAACCGAAAGTAAACAGCTATGTGTCGGAATAGTTAGTGCGACAGACTTGGATATACAGAATTAAAACATAATAAAACAGCGGCATTTCGGACGAGACTCCGCGGGTTCAAACCTTGTCGGGCTTAAAAAAATTAAATCATACACAAGTTGAACTACCGTCTGGTTGAATGACTAGCGCAAAAGTTTTATATATGAAATGCAATTTATTAACATTTAACTATACGGGTTTCAAAAACTTAAATAAAATAGCAAGTTAAACAAAAATAAATAAAAAAATTAACTATAAGATATAGCCCAACATAGCCCATAGAACATATTTATTCTTTGTTCATACAGTATAACTTTTTTTAAGCACAATTTTTTTATCTGTTTACAGAAGTGTCAAATTTTAATCAAAAAAATGTTTTGGAAAAAAACAAAACATTTTATTTCAGTATCTTCTCTAAAGACGGGATTCTGTCGTACGCGATCGTGCTCGGCATCTTGGACGGAGGCGTCGAGATTTTGTTACCGGTGATGACGCTGGATCTCGTAGGAGCCGATCAATTATCCATAGCATGGGGATGTATTCTAGCTGTTATTTCTCTCAGCTCTCTGGGACCACCTATTGCAGGTTTAATAAAAATCTTTGTATTTTGCTCGTAAAGCGAGAATGTTTCATTTATAAGACTTGCATGAGACGTTCAATAGAATTTGTGTACATTTAATTGTCATGTAAACAGACAATTAAAAGAATGAACGACATTTTACTTCAAGCTTTTTGACCAGCTTTAAAGTGCGTATCCATGATTGGCTCGTCACTAGGACTTTTTATGTAGAAATCGTTATAAAAACAAATGTGTTAACCATTTGGCCAAATAATCCTTCCCCAGTTGTAATTTTATTCACCAATGATAAAAGCAAAATTAAGGTTGCCATTTTAAGGGTAAGGTCGTAATAACAGTGTTAGCAGTCTCTACCGCCATCTCTATGGCTTCACCCTTAAAATATCAAGATTAATATTATGTCTGTGTTTCAGGTGCCATGCGAGACAGCAGTGGTAGCTACACAGACGCTTTCTATTTCTCCGGTACCCCAATGGTTCTGTCTGCATTTGTGTTGGCGTTGATCCCACTATGGGCAAGGAAACAGAGCCAGTTACCCGAAGAAAGCTACTTGTCTATCGACCCAGCCCTGATCAACCCGTTTCAAGAAGTCAGCAAAAGCCCGAAACGCTCTAAACATTTCTCTAGAATTGTATCAACTTTACAACAATGTACTAATGTTAAGAACTTAGTTAAAGGTAAAGTGATTGAAATCAAGTTTAAGTAAATGCATTTATTAACGTATAAGGTTTAAATAGGCATGTTTTTACGCTTATAATTTCTTTATGTTATGATATAGTAAATTCATAAAAGTGTACGTTAATTGATAATACGTCAATCTTGAACAATAGAGTTAAGTGAAGCAATACATGCAATAATGATACAAGCTAGATGAAGAATAGAACCGCTGTCTGACGTGACTATGCTTAAAATCTCACACAACGCCTTTAATTATGACCCGGAAATTCCCAATCGTTTTAAACCGATTTGAAACAAGTTGATTAAGCGTTTTTTCCTGGCCTGTTGGATCAGCAATGTGCGGTATAGAGAAAATCAACTATCATAATTATGTAGATGGCCTATATGTGTGAAATAACCCGCTAGTATAAGAAATATAGTATATAACACTATTGCACCAGTTTCCAACCAAACTGGATAAAAATGGTATTTTACGCAGGAAAACAGCCGCCACGCGAGTCCACTGAACTGCTTCGGCAGACACAGAGGCACAGCGAGAGCCATAAAGACAACGTGACCATCAATGAAATCGCCCACAAGGAGATATCCTTTCATGATATTACAACCGTCGCACAGCCTCGCTTCAACGAAGAATTATGAATCATGCTTGTCATGTGGAAATAAAAAAACAACCAGCTCAATTCAATATTGCTTCATCGCTATATTTTGACAGTCTAATGCGCAGAATATAGCCGTTGCCAGTGGTCGGCAACCTTTTGCACTTTGGAAGCCATTTTAACTGATATTCCACAAAATTAAAATCACGGGAAAACTTGAACAATACTGTGTGAAATAAAGACGCGAATGTTCTTCTGTTTGTTTTACTTATTAATGAATCTTAAACTTATTAAGCACTCGATACAGTAACAATAAAATTAATAGGAGCCCCATCAGAGTGATAAAAGAACCGCAGGCTGCCGAGCCTGGCCTATAACGTAGAAAGAGGTGCACAAATGCAGTTTGGCTAATACCGGTTATTATTCGAAGCCTACATCGCGAAGCGTAGTCTGTAGGAAACCGTTCTTGGTGGAAGTTATATAAGCCTATACCTATCTTCGGCGCTCCAATTGATTAATTTAGTTAGTCGCTCGTTCTATAGGTTGACCATGTCTATAATTAAACGTTATGCAGCTGTTTCGGTATAGAGTGGCCCTTTTCCCAAGAGAAGCGTTTAACGACTTAACCACACTTCGTCGCCTTCGTAGTATAAGCTGACGTTGTATATCTGGTGTGTATACTAAACTTAATTCTTAGTTTTGATAAGTTGAAAGCAGATCAGAAGTTCTTTATTAAAGTGGGATGTCGCGAAAGCTATTTTTTGTTTTTGCTGTCTTGGTGATAGCTCTTGTAGCCTTCGTAGTTTTATTTTTATTAGGTAAGTTACATGAATTATTACTTTTGCACTAGATCTGGTGTTTCTTAAAATATAGTAAATACTGTACTGGGTGGCTAATTTAGCAGGTCAGCTCTTTTTGTAGACAATAAGTCAAATTTTGTCAAAAAGAATTGGCTAGCCAGCATGCCTTATCTGACCATGCGTTATTTACTTATAATTGCTACGACTAAGATAAAAGGCTAATAGTTTTACATACTCAGTACAGCTTATCAAACCAAATTAAGCAAATCGTATTTTATTGCGCGATTTTTCCACGAAAACTTGCCTAAAAATCCGCAAAAAATACCTGGACAATTTGGTATATAGCGTATAATTAGGCCGTTGAATTTTCACTTTGTTGTGAATTAAGTATATTGTGCAAACAAAAAATACTATATTTTAATATTGTTTTAAACGTTTAAGTTTAACAGGGCCTATTTAAACGTTTTTTCTTCAGTTTTAGTTCAGCTCATTATTACACTTCAGGCAAGTATAGTGCTATATGAATTACCGCTAAGTTACCAGACTAAGTTTCGAACCAACGATGGGTCCATTACGAAGGGCGTTTTATACTATTTTTGTTTATTTGACTTCCACAAGTTTTAAACCCGCGATGTGATCATCTTGTTTTATTTTATAGCTGTAGAATTAGGTGTTTATGAATTACTCGGACTAGAACTAATTTAAGATTCGGGCGCAGTGCTGCCTTTTTATTGCTCTAACATGGTTAAGGTTAAATTAAAAAATTTGCAAATTGTACCGATTTAATATTTTAATTGTTAAGTTTGACGGCATCGTCTGTTTGTTTTTTGTTATGTTTTATCATGTGTGTACAGTTGAGGTGTTTTAACTGCCGCAGGTTTGCCATTTTTTTTCATTGTCACCCTAATTTCTTCATTGCTTTAACTGCCGCAGGTTTGCCATTTTTAAATTTTGTCACCCTAATTTCTTCATTGCTGTAACGAAAGAGCAAAAAATACAGTAAATCACACAAAATTTAATTTACTGATTATTACAATACCGACACCACGCGGTAAATGATTTCAGTTTCCCGCCTAAATGTCAAATATTTAAAATCTGCAACACGAGGTATATAACTGTTTATGTTTTAGCTTATTTTGGAATCGTTGCCAACCCTGGACTTCAGGTTTGCAATACACCGGAATGCACTGAAATAGGTAAGCTTTTTTGTAGTGTACAGTAAAGATATAGATAAGGAATAGATAACTAAAGGCATTGAAATATGGGTGCCTCTAAATATTACAGGATCGCTTGGAGCGCTTGGGCCACTTAGATTGCTATGGAAAGTAATTCTAATCTTGTCCCAAACACTTATCTCAACCCTAACATAAATATCATGGCTTTTGTAAGTACGAAGTATTAATTATCTATGAACCAGGTAATACTCATTTGTGACAATCACCCCTGTGAATAGTTTATTTTCGTAATTCCTTTTTAATAATTAAAGAAAATGGAGGTGGTAAAACAAGTCGTTACATCACATCAAGGTTACACATTACAGAAATAGATAATAGAAAAACACGGGCATACCATTACAAATTATAAAATCCCAAACGAACGTTAGAATTGATATATCTTATTCACTAGCCTTGTTATCTAGGCCTGCAATATATGGCCCAGTCGCCGACTGGTTAACGCAGTTGATACATATACCAATGTATACAAAAATTGTGTTCAAGCTTATCATGTGTTTGAAATTTCATCAGATGTAATGAAAGATATAATAGGATATTTATTATCCTATTATATCGTTAGATCATCTCACTTATCATCTCACGTTAGATTATCAATCGTTAGACCATCTCACGCCCATCGTCGGGTAAGCGAAGCTTTTGCAGTATGTTGTATAATTGAGACATTCCTTCAATTTGGTAAAAACCCATCAATCCGCTGGGTTCAGACAAGTCTGTTAAGTGCCTTGCTCAAGAACACAACCAACTAGTTATCGACCAGTTTTGAACCTACAACCTTTCGGTTGAAACGCGGCGTCGCACTAAACCACCAGACCAACTGGCCGGACTAATAAACAAGTTATCCCGGCAATTGTTTTATGTCTTGTACATGCAGCTGCTTTCTATCAACGAAATATTGATCCTGACGTTGATCCGTGTGATGATTTCTTCGAGTTTGCTTGCGGAAGATGGATCAGTGAAAATCCCATCCCCGATCATGAAACTAAACGTGAAATATATTCCGTACTTACGGAAAATGTGATAAACCATGTCAGAGGTAAGTTATAAAAGGCTTTTAAAATGTTACGTCTTGTCGCTGTGTTTATTATTAATTTAATAGTATAGCATGGTTCGGTAGAAAAGCATTGTACCTAACGTGTTCAAAAATATTTTAAATAGTAGTTTAGAATTAGAAATTCCATTCTGAAATACAGAAATCTTTCTTGGTGTCATAAAGAAATCAAACCACCACAAACAATGGCCATAATTCTTAATTATTCTGTAATAGTATGGTATAGGAAGTAGTTTAATGATTCTTATGAATAATCTTTATCCTACTTATTTAAAATGGGCATTGCAAATCAAGGAGGGTAGACCTATTGCAAAGCACACCTAATTTGGCAATAGTTCGAACAAAAAATTATGTTCAAAGCTCTACTTTAGCAATATTAAATGTCAGGTTAATCACATCCTGGCAAAGCAGTAACGGAAATTTTTTTAGAACACAGGTTAGGATATTCATGTTTCTCCTTGTGAATGGGAAAACCAAGGGGGTTCACACACGGGCAATCGTCAGATCACCTCGCACCCACCGTTGGGTTACCGGAGCTATTGCAGTGTGTTGTGTAGGATTTATACATTCCTTCTGTTTAGTAGAACTCATTAATCCGCTGAGTTCAGGCAATGTCCTTAAGTGCCTTACCCAAGGACACAACCGACTAGCTAGCGACCAATTCCGTACCTGCAACCCTTCGGCTAAAAACCGACGCACTAAACCACCAGACTAACCATCTGACTTACATTAATCATGATTGATATTTTCAGAAATACTGGAAGATGAAGAATACAATGAAACAGACAACACTGCCTTATATAATGCAAGAAATTATTACAAATCCTGTGTGGATATTAGTATGTTTTGTGGATGCAAACAATATGATATTTAATATGCTTCAATCTGGGGATGTGCATTTCAGAATCAAAATTCAAATTTGGTTTAAATAGGAAATGTTTCTGACCTATTATTTATTTATATTGCTTGATTTACAGTTAAAAAGTGGTTAAATTGCACTTCAATTTTTTTATTAAATAACCTTGAAAAATTTAATTCTCACTTCAAGTGACTACAATTGAGAGCAGTCTTACAGATGTGACAAACACATAACCTCAGTCAAACCATAATTGACATTACGTTGCACACTTCATTGTGTGACCGTAGCTATTGGTGTGTGATGTCTATGATTGCCACCTTCCTTCATTTTAGCACAACCCACTAATCTACTGTGTTTGAGCAATGTTCGCTGAGTGCCTTCCTTAGAGATACAATCAACTAGCTAGCGACTAGTTTGGAACCTGCAACTAAAAGGCAACGCACTAATCCACCAAGCCATTCGGTCGGACAAAAATTAAGCCCATGCACGACTCGCTTTGCCTTAATCTATACCGGCTTTAGTTTGATCAGATGAATATTCAGTTAGCAAAATACAATACACTTAACACTAGCCATTTTCAGAAAGAATTGAAGAATTGGGAACTAAACCGTTGCTTGAATTACTTGTTGGTAACCTATCATGGCCTGTAATTTCAAAGCAATGGCATGATGATGATTATGACGAAATTGGAACTTTATCCACATTGCAAGGAGAATACAATAATAAGATATTGGTTATGTTCTACGTAGGGACTGATGAAGATAACACAACATCATTTGTTCTAAAAGTAAATTGAAGTTGTAATTGATATTTGTTGTTTTTACTCTCATCATTCAATACTCTGTGTGTTAATGGTTATAAATTTATGATGAGGTTAACTATATGTCTTTCATTAGATTAGAAGGATTATGTTGTAATACAATGGAGCAGTGTTTCCCAAAAGAATATTTCTCAAGGAAACAGCTGTCAGCAATGTTGCCTTGCTAAAATGGGTCAATATCACGTCCATGTCCAATTATTTCACTATTTTATTTACCTTTTAATAACTAAAGTGCTTTCAGCCTTGAGTCATACAAAAGTATAACAAAAAATTAAATTAATTTTGAAAACTTTTTCCAGTTGGACCAAGCATCACTTGCAATAAGGGATGTATACTATAAGGATGATGTCAAATATTCAAAGGTAATTGTGGGTGTTAATCATCATAAATATGTTTGACTACAACTGTGCTTACCATTACTAGATTCTAATATTGGTAAACTGATCATAAAAATGGCTTATTGGTTAACCATGTTTTCACAGTTTTTTCTATACATAAAAAATATAGAATAGGATATTCATGTTTATCCCCGTGAACTTATGTTGCTAATTATTAATTTGCAAATAATATTAAAATTTATCTGTTTTTGATATGAGGTTTAACGGCCATGTTTGTTTTTACACTGTTATACCATGTATATTTAGTGACTTTTGACATATATATATATTCATGCTAACATTTGTTACTGTAACTAAGGAGAGAAAAAATAAATATATAAACAACTTTATACTCTAGATCCAGAATGCGTTAAGGACACTCATGATTAACCTTGCAACATTAGTTGCGGAAAAAAGTGGGATTGATATTCACCCTGATAACATTACGCGCGATATGACTGATGCTTTTAACTTTGAGATGGAAGTCGCTAAAATCAAAGTAAGTGTTACAATAAATATGTTGGTATTCTTGCATTGGAGGTACTTGGTAGTGAATGAAATTACAGCGAAACCCGTCGGGTTATATAGCACGAAATGCATGCAAAGAATGTTACATACCGAAGTAAATGATTTTTACATACATGCGGGCATGATTAAAAATTAACGCAGTTGAACAACAAAGGCTTGTTGCTTCAATGCTACCTGGACACAGGTTTTCGAAGATTTTATATCTGTAACCTGGGATTAAGCATGGCGTTCATGTGCAAAAGGTCTACAGCATTAATCTTTATTTTGACCACTAAACTTACTGGTTTTGTCACAAAGATTCTTGCCCAGATTTAGTTGGTTGTAGTGATTTGTCCAAAATTTAAGTAACAAATAATGACAAGTTTCAAGTCTACCGATTATTGAGACTATGAACATAAAATATTCTAACAAATCTAAAAGAAGGAATGATCTATTTCTATCAACGTTCTTTCGACTTTAATAGATATCTCAGGTACCACCCGCTGCTAGTTAAATGTGATAATCAGCCACTATAACACAGCCATTTTACCGTGTCTGACATACCAAGGCAAAGTGTAATGAACGTTTATTCAAAAAACAGTTTAGCTCTAATTGTAACATGCGGAGAGTTGGGAGATAAGCCTGACGTTGATAAGATCGAAACCAGCTGATTGCTAGTCCATATTATCCAATGTCATGGTACTTAAAAACCAACTGTCTAAAAAAGGCAAACATTATATGCTATGCAATGCAGAAGCTCCATTAATCCAAAAGTAGTTAAAGCGGTATTTTAACAAACACTGGATTGTCACATCGCTGGGGGTGAACATTAATTCATTTTATGCTGTGGTCACATTCACATGCCTTTAAAGAAGCCTGGACTGATGTAATATAATATCATCTAAGTGGAACAAACATGGAAAACAAAAATATTCAAAATTTAACAGTTTTTTTGTTCCAGGGAAGTTCTTCCAATCCTAACAGCAGCTACAATGTTTTGAGTTTATTAGAACTGAACAGTGAAATACCTGGGGTAAGTAGATTCTGTTTATTAGCAGTTAGCAGTTAGAACTGCTTAGCATGTATAATTTTGCTACATCTGGTTCTAATTCACTGATGTAAATGTTAGAATTAAGTTCTATATAGTTTGGATAAATGGTAGAATTTTATGCTCCTTAAAAATGCTCCTTTTGTTTCTAATATTTTGACCAGATGGGAGTGGACAGTAATAACATGTATGTTTGGTTGTAAACAAAAAAATTACAACTTTGTCAGTGGTATGATTATTTTGAGGGGTAAATTAAGGTCCAAGCACCTAATAGTTATGTAGCAATTTCGTGTCCCTGTTATGATTTTTTAGTTGTCTATAAATTCTTACCCTGATTTTAAACGACCTGTAAACGGGCTTTAAACTAAATTCTTATGAGCTTCCTGTTACGTTATGCTTGTTGCGTGACGAACGAACGGAATGCACAGACCGATCTGAGAACAAGATTATTAATCTGAACACAGAGTTCGCCAGTGCTGTGTCCTGGCAGAATTGCCGGATTTCGTTTAACTATGTGTTTTAATGGATTTACATTTAATCAAGAATACAAGAACTTTCTGTAATGAAGGCTGAATTGCGATAGCCATAAATTAGTAGAGGTAGCAGCAGAAGAACCAACTAATTAATGTCAAACCCTACAGTTATAGCATCCTAACAGGCCTTAAACTTTTTTTTCTGTTTTAACTATTTTCTATTTCAGTTTGATTGGGTACGGCTTGGTACAGAAATAATCAGGGATGTCAACTTCACTCCAAACCAAACATTAATAGTGGGAAACCGGCAATACTTGCAGGATTTAGTCGAACTTCTTCGCAATACATCAAGCAGGTGATGATACTTATTTATTTTAAATGATTTAATTTTTCATTTACTAAATTTTAATTTATTTTTGTTCTAATATGTTTGCACATTTAATTTTTTATTTCTATTTACCTGTTGTATTCTTGTATTGGAAGTACTTGGTAGTGAATCGTAGTAAATAGAATTAAAGCGAAACACGTTGGGTTATATAGCACGAAATAGTCTAGTCGTTATCGAGTTGGTTGTGTCTTTGGGCAAGGCACTCAAGGGACATTGCCAGTAAATCAATGTTTCCACCAAAATTGAAAGAAAAACTTAAACAACATTGCAATAGTTTGGTCACCGATGGTGAACGCGAGGTATTCGGATGATTGCCTGTAACATAACGATCCTTGCATTTTTCCATTCACCGGGATAAACATTAATATCCTATCATTTCATCAGAGTGAAACAAAACTACATGGTATGGAGAATAGTTAAGCACAGAGCTATGAATATGGGAGTCGATTTTCAAAATCTTCATTTAAAGTTTTCAACGGTTTGTTTAATTTATTTCGAGCTAATGTGTGTGTTTGTGTATCAATAACCGAAATATGGTAGAATGTGTGTGTTATACTTCTTTAGGGCTCTAAATCGTTTTGTCTTAATTAAATTTCAATTTCTAAATATTGTTCATTTACCTAGGTTTGGCGGCCGCGTCCGCTATATACATTAATTTATATCCTTTTTTTACTGACTTGTTCTAACGACTATTCGTTTTGCAGTTTTTTCCCGTTCCTGTATCGTTATTATATTCGTTTGCCATTTTTAAACACTGGGGCAAAAATGAATAAACTAAACTATACTCTATTTATTTATTATTGCTCCTCGTCTGACTGATTAGCCTGGTGGTTTAATGCATCGCCTTTTAGCCGAGTGGTTGCAGGATCTAAACTGATCACTAGCTAGTTAGTTGTGTCCTTGAGTAAGGCACTTAACTGACATTGCGTGAACCCAGCGAATAAACGGGTTTTACTAAATTGAAGAAACACCTCAATCATACACAACTCACTGCACTTTTTACATGTAAATTCCCAGATTTTAGATTGGTAACAATTGTAGTTTTTTATAAGTTATTACAAGGCCATAGTTTGTCTAAAGTTAATACAAGCTTATAGTTTGTCTAAAGTTAATACAAGCTTATAGTTTGTCTAAAGTTAATACAAGCTTATAGTTTGTCTAAAGTTAATACAAGCTTATAGTTTGTCTAAAGTTAATACAAGCTTATAGTTTGTCTAAAGTTAATACAAGCTTATAGTTTGTCTAAAGTTAATTCAAGCGTATAGTTTGTCTAAAGTTAATACAAGCTTATAGTTTGTCTAAAGTTAATACAAGCTTATAGTTTGTCTAAAGTTAATACAAGCTTATAGTTTGTCTAAATACAGATTGTCTTGTCCACCATATACACTTACATGTTGTCTTGTCTATCATCTGCACGTACAAATCTACAGGTATACACGGGGCAGTTAAAAATGCGGGATCGGCGGTATACGTGCGTTCAATCCGTGGATCGTATCTTTTCCGGACCTATCGGGTACATGTTCATCAAGAAATACTTCAAAGAAGAAAACAAGAAAACGGCAAGTGCTTTTAAAAGTATGTCTTACCATTGTTAACAAAGAATAGGATTGGGTAAACCCGTGTATAATTCGTGTTATTCATAGACTAGTTGCCTACCACAGGCCGAGGTTTAGATTACGAAGAGATTTTTGATTAATGGTGCCATTACTCTAGGATGGGATAGGATAGAATATTCATGTTTATCCCGTAAATGGGAAAACCAAGGCGGTTATCACACGGGCAATCGTCAAATTCATCGTCGATTACCGGAGCTATTGCAGTGTGTTGTATATGATAGACACGTTCCTTTAATTTGGTAGAACCCATTAATCCGCTGGGTTCGAGCAATGCCCGTAAAGAGCCTTGCCCAAGGACACAATCGACTAGCTAGCGACCAGTTTCTCACCTGCAACCTTTTCATTGAAAGGTGACGCACTTAACCGCTAGACAGCCAGCCTCTATCGCGAACGCTTTAATTAAATAAATTCTTACAAAATTAAACTACACTAAGATAGTAACATTTTATTTTCAATCATAAGAATGTGTTTTTGAACTGTAATATGTAGTTTCGTTGCCTTTATTTCTTCTGGTTTAATTTTTAACGTTTATAGCAAAGGCTTTAAACCTAATGTATACAGCACCAATCGAATAGTTTGAAATACTATTTTTTTTGGTAAAATCTTCTGAGTGTATGCTACACTAAAACGGCCATTTCCTATTTATCCTGTAATTTCTAGCAGTAGACTACTGGCAGAATTAAACGTAGGAGTGGGTCAGTGTTTTTCGTAATTTCTTGGCATATCTATTTGTGTAATGCAAATCAAGGTATTACTTGATTATAGTGACCGTTTCATTTTGCACTGTACAAACAAATCATCAAAAACAAAAAGCCATTACAGTGTGTTTTGTGTATTCATTACAGAAAGCAAAAGAGTCAGGAGCGAACTATGTGGGTATGACTCCCGTCTTCGTTATCTAGACTATTTTTTTTAATTTTCTAGGATTCCCCGATGTTTGGGTTTAGCGGCCACATCTAATTTTATCGAATTTTAATAATTTATTGCTTTTTAGACGACTGTCGTTTTGCCGTTTTTTTCAGTTTTCCTATTTTTTTTCAATAGTCCTGCTTAATGTTTTCATCGTGCAAACAAAAAAAATAAACTAAACTATGTACAGTATGTGACTAACCCACAACCACACATTTTGATTCTTTAGGTTCTTGACATGGCCGATGGGTTGAAAAAGGCATTCAAATGGTTGCTCGACAACGAAGTGACGTGGATGGATGCTGAGAGTAAGGCACTTGCTCGAGAGAAATGTGACTTCATCAAACCAAATATAGGATACTCTGAATATTTCACCAATAAAACTGTGATTGCATTAGATAAAATGGTTAGTTACCTGTGTAACTTTTGGATTATTTGACCGGTTAGCTTGGTGGGTTTGTCGCATTCAGCCAGACGAAGGGTGCAGATTCGAAACTGGCCGCAAGCTATTTGAATCATACACAATAAACACACTGCAATACCTCCGATAACGTGACAGCGGGTGCTAGGTGATTTGACAATTACTCTTGTGTTAACGCTCTTGGCGTTTACCCATTCACGTGGATAAACATGAATATCGTATTTTTGTTTGCCGGCCCAGGTTAAGTGGTGGTGTTGTAACTGTAATATGTAGTTTCATTGTAAAACCTTATTTTGCACCTTTTTTATTTTGCTATTTTTACACTTCTCTTTATTTGTGACGTGTGTGTTCTTTTTAAAACAGGTTTTGGTTATCACGTTTTAATTGGTTTATTTTATCAGTTATAAGGTTTTTTTGTCAGTGTCATTTTCCTGGTCAGTTTAACATTGTATTGTAACAAGTAAGATTAACAACTCAATCAGGCTGTAGCAAATGCAGTTTTGTCGTTTTTTTGCGCTTTCCAAATTTTTATTAATAGTCCTGCTTCATGTTTTCATCGTGGAAACAAAAAATAAACTAAACTAAATAGGCAAAGTCCGATTATCCCTCTGATCAAGACCCTTATCTTTATCCCCTATTCCATAGACATTTTTTTTCAGACGGAGATGGACCCCACAAATTACTTTGAGAACGTTCTGAATTATTTACGCTTTGTTGCTCAGTTATCTTGGGTAATTATTGGTGACTCTGTTGATAAGTCCACTTGGAATACCCCACCTACTACGGTTAATGCTTACTATTCTCCAATGCTCAATGCAATAAGTAAGTATGACTTTTATTCTGCATGTAGATTAATTAGTGGTTGGTTTTTGCAAGGTGTAGGTTTTTTGCTTTGGGTCCAATTGAATAGCTTGGTGAGTTGGTGCCTTTCAACCGGAGGATTTTTGCTAGCTTGTTGGTTGTGTTCTTGGTCAAAACAGTTAGTAAAAATGGCTTTAACCAACTGGATTAATGAGTTCTACTAAATTAAAGGAACGTTATATTAATACACAACACAATAAAGGTTATCAAACGATTACCCATGAAAATCTCTCAAGCCTAAAGGATAATATGACGACTGCCGAGTTAAACCCCCACTAAAGTATTCGAGGGGTAAACTGACAATTGACACTGATAACCCGCTTCTTCTATTTGGTAATTACTTTTAGACGGGTGCCTCTAAATACTACAGGACCGCTTGGAGCGATTGGATCGATGGGGCGTTTGAATCGCTTGGATCGCTTGGACCGCTTGGACCGCTTGGATCACTTGGATTACTATGTACAGTAATTCTAACCCTGTCCCAAACACTAATCTCAACCCCAGAACTATCTTTAACCCCAACCCTAACATTAATATCATGGCTTTTGTAACTACGAAGTATAAATATACATTTTAAAATTTGTGTTAAAATGATGGAATAATGCTAAATACATATTCATTTACAGTGTTTCCAGCTGGAGAATTGCAGGCACCTTTTTTCTGGGGAAACGCTTATCCGATGTAAGTGGACACAAAATATATAAATACAAAATGTTCTATTACTTTGGGCTCGTGATCACTCCTTCATGTTATCAGTTAAATGAAAACAAGGTTAAGCAACATCAACAAAGCAGTTAATTTTGGTTTTGTTTTGGTTTTAAAGTAGTTAATTTTGGTTAGTTTATAAAACAATAAAACATAGCAATTTCTTTAAATTTAAAAACCAAATTAGCTTGGTTGGGTAGTGCGTCGCCTTTCAACCAAAGTGTTGCAGGCCAAGTAGTCGGTTGTGTCTTTGAGAGGCACCTAATAGACTTTGCCTGAACCCAGTGGAGTGATGGGTTCTATTTCATTAAACTAACGTCTGAATTATGCACACAATACTGTAATAGCACTGGTAACCCAACAGTGGGCGCGATGTGATCTGACGATTACCCGAGTAGGAAAGGAAAGGAAAGGATATTCATGTTTATCCCCGTGAATAGGAAACCAAGGGGGTTATCACACGAGCAATCGTCAGATCACCTTGCGCCCATCGTCGGGTTACCGGAGCTATTACAGTGTGTTGCATAAGAGAGACACGTTCCTTTAATTTGGTAGAACCCATTAAGCCGCTGGGTCCAGGCAATGTCCGTAAAATGCCTTGCCCAAGGACACAACCGACTAGCTAGCGACCAGTTTCGCACCTGTAACCTTTCGATTGAAAGGCGACGCACTTAACCGCTAGACCAACCGGCCGGACAAACCCCTTGCTTTTCTCATTCACGGGATAAACATAAGCATTATATCCTATAAAAATATATAAAACTTTATAAAACCAAAATTGATGTCTAATTTTTTTCATATGCAGTGCCTTTAAACTTCGATTTGCAGTTTCCTCTTTTTCCGTTAAAACTTTAACATTTACAGACGCCGTTTATAGTATTTTCGTGGCGTTAATATAGTAAAAAAAGCTTTAGCAGCGTTTCTGACAATTTACATTTTTACCCACCAATTAATCTGGTTGTTAAGTGCGGCAT
>CH001384.1:376348-400367 GCA_000149265.1 Ciona savignyi | reverse complement strand
ATTCGTAATTGTATTCCTATTTATCGATTGTATACATTTAAATCACTCTATAATGCCATTTGTTTCTTTTACCGCCCTTGAAAAATACTAATCAGTGTGTTATTTTCAATATGGTAGGCTTATACATTATTTATTTTTAAATGAATATAACAAATACAGTATTGTGCATGTGCTTAAGCTGTATTTAACTTCTTTTCATTGACCGGTATATTTATTTTAACCAAGAGTTTTTTTAGAAACGATTATTTTGTTTTCAGAAATAAATTTTCCGAGGTATCGCATTTTGTGCGCACCGTCATCATCTAGTGGTAGAAACGAAATAAAGAAACAAAATTTATGTTTCTAAAAAAAAAATTTTGTTTCCAGAAACAAAAATCGCAAATTAGAAACGAAAATCGGCTTTTAGAAACGAAATCAGAAACGAAATTTTGTAAATGCATGCAAAAGGATAGGCGCTACCGTTCCCGACGGTGGGCGCAAGGTGATCTGACGATTACCCGTGTGTTAACCCCCTTGCGTTTTCCTATTCACGGGGATATAGCAGCGTTTCTGGCAAATTACATTTTTACCGACCGATTAGTCTGGTGGTTTAGTACGGCGCCTTTCAACTAAAAGGTTGCATATGCGAAATTGGTCGCGGTAGCTAGTCCGTTGTGTCCTTGGACAAGTCACTTAACGGATATTGCCTGAACCCAGCGGATTAATGGGTTCTAATAAACTGAAGGAATGTCTCATTTATACAACACACTACAATAGCTCCGGTAACACAACGGGAGGCGCGTGGTATTCTGACCATTGCCCGTGTGGTAACCCCATTGGTTTTCCTATTCACATGGATAAACATGAACATTCTATCCCAACCTACATGGAAATTTTTTACCAACCTGAAAAATTGGTAACAGGTCAGTGCAGTTTGGTGCCATTGGTTCCCGGTTTTATTCCCGTGAATGGAATATTGCCGGGCGGCTGGTCTAGCGGTTAAGTTCTTCGCGTTTCAATCGAAAAGTTGCAGGTGCGAAAGTGGTCGCTGGCTAGTCGGTTGCTATTTCAATGTGTTGTGTATTATTGAGACGTTTTCAATTTTGGTAGAACTTATTAAATAAAGTGGGTTTAGGCAATGCCCGTTAATTGCCTTGTCCAATAACACAACTGATCGGCTAGCGAGCAGTTTCGCAACCGTTCGTCTAAAAGGCAACGCAGTAACAAAAAAGCTAGGTGCTAGGTTTAGAACCCCTTTATACTTCCATTCTCAATCAGCGCCTACTTAATGCATAATATAACCAAATTATTATTTTATGAAACAGTTGGATGGAGACAACACTCTTTCCGAGAACATTTCTGATAATGGTGGAATACGGCAATCTTTTCACGTACGTACTCGGTTTTGGCCTCCTTTAGAGAGTCTTTTTTTGTAATTATTAAACGCTTTAAAACGCCTAACTTGACGGCCACGTCTAAAAATAACTAAATTAAATATTTTATTGAATAATTATACTTGTGTTTTATCGACTGTCATTTGCCATCTTTTTCCAATTTTAATTTTTTTATCAAAGGTCCTACTTCATGAAATCGTCGTTGAAACAAACTAAACCAAAAAACTAACATGGTTAAAACCAAAAAGTGCGAACCACGTATTAACAACCACCCTTATACAATATGCATGTTTTTGTTTCTGCAAGCAGAAATCAATCGGTTCCCGATTAACCAATCCAACTTGATATCCTTGTTGTATGAATGAAGTATTCTCATTGGTGTACACAAATTATGTTTATAAAATGCTAACATCTCTAAAATAAGCTCTAAATTGTTTTTTCACATTGGGCGTAAAAAGACAAAATACGTAATTTATATAGGGTTTGAAAATGGATTTTAATTAAAACACAAGGCAATACACCATTACATAGTAGTTAACAAATGATTGAGACGTATGGTTGGGTTTGCATATGGTTGAGAATCGTTTTGTGCTGTCCAGGCGTACAAGCAGTGGGTAGAAGACTTCGGTGAAGAACAGAAGCTTCCAGGAATGAGTTACACCAGCGAGCAACTATTTTTTATCGGATACGCAAATGTAGGTTGAATCATTGTTGTCAAGAGATGATATTTAAACCGTTTACCAAATCCTACTAAGAATAGGTGCGGCCATTATAAGCCGGAAATGGCGGAATTCGCAATTAAATTCGACGTTCATAGCCCCGGGAAATATAGGTGAGAATTATTTGTTTTTAAGTATACGTTGAATGTAACTGTCATTTCCAAAATTTAATATATATTATGTATTTGTGTGTCGTTTATATCCCACGGGGAAAAGAAAAATCGCTTTAATCTTTGGTTACTGCCTGATATCCTGCGTCCACGGTTTAGTTGCCGAAGCTAATGTAGTGTATATCGTACGTCAGAAATTTCTCATGTCTTCCCATTTATGCATGCTATGTCCGCAAAGTGTTGCACATAACCGCCTATCCAGCAACCAGTTTATGTTTTCCCTTTATGGTAGAACGACGGATTGTGTGCAGGATTTTCCCTGTACTATCATATTTTGTCCGGTACCTCTAGTCTAAAGTCTAAATACTACAGGATCGCATTGAATCGATTGGAGCGTTTGGGTCGCTTACTATACTTCGTAATTACAAAAGCCATGATATTAATGTTAGGGTTGGGGTTCAAGTTAATTCTGGGGTTGAGATTAGTGTTTGGGACAGGGTTAGAATTACTTTCCATAGCAATCTAAGTGGTCCCAACGATCCAAGTGATCCAAGCGATCCTATAGTATTTAGAGGCACCCTATTTTGTCAATTACTTTGTATTACTTTATTTTAAACGACCTATTATAGGTGGCGTTCAACTAATTATTTTCCCTATCTCTCCAATGCAAACTGACCTCACAAAAACGACTTTCACTCAAAATCCGGACATAAGACTTTCACTCAAAATCCGGACATATCTTAGATTTTTTTACAATTTAAAATTGAAGCTTGGATCTGCAACCTAAACTCAAAACCCTACAAAATTTTGTTTAAAAATTTTGAGCCCATACCCCTTCGTACATCGGCAAATTTTTTCCAACAAAACAGCTAGCAGATGCACATTCAACACCTTTATTTTACAAAGCACTGCTCCACGATTACAAAACTTTAAAGCTAAACGAGAACACCAGCGCGCAGCCTAACACATGCCGCTTTCAGCCAAACAAACATTGGGGAATCACCACCATTGTTACTCAGCAAAACACTCGTTTAAAAACGATGACTCATGGAGGGTACCACTCGTCACATCCTGCCGTTCATAGAGGTCTTAATTGGTTATACGCCATCTTGGAAACGGTGACCGTTTCAGTTTGGTTTAAACTGTTTGAACTTACTAGTAGAGGTCATTCTGTGAGACTCCTGTCCAAATTTTAACCGTTTCTGTTGACTGCTTCGGCTATTACAGGCCTTTGACTGAAGGGTGGTCATTCTGTAGATTTCATTTGGCGACAGTGTCACTGATGATGACTGAAACTCTTCGTACACATTAAAATTCACTGCTTGGTGCTCCACAAGTTTCAGCACATTTTTGCACTGTAATTTGAAAGGTTTAAAGTCCATAACTGGGGTACAAATAGTTGTTTTTGAGTAAAAAAACACACCCAATGTCACCTTTGAGCCTCGTGTGACCACATTTTGTGCGCCTCCACTTCTTTCACAAATGTTTGACAATCAAGGATGGTTAGGATTGGTAAGTTTTTTATATCTTCTGTATGCATAAGTGTCCAACAACACATCTAGGCCTTCACACCTGTCGAAAAATTGAAAAATATGAAAAAAAGGTACACATGTGGATACCAAGAGGAGTACATTTTCCAGTCCGATATCACAAATCGGATTAACAGCCTGTATCGAAAGTTTGTCTGGTATTTATAAAAGCCATTCGAAGTTAAGTTCTTGAAAAAATATCCGAACGACCCTCTACCGGAGTGAAAACAACCAAAAATGAGGAAAAGTGACTAATTAACTACTTTGCTAATTAGCATAAGTAATTAAGTGTAAGATTTTAGACAAACAGTTGACTAGTAACATTTATCCACACTCAAATTTCTATAAATATGGAGATTTTGGCAAAAAATTCAAAATAGCCCGTTTTTCATTTAGGAGGCGTTCAACTAATTATTTTCCCTATCTCTCCAATGCAAACTGACCTCACAAAAACGACTGTCACTCAAAATCCGGACATAGGAAGTCTTAGATTTTTTCACAATTTAAAATTGAAGCTTGGATCTGCAACCTAAACTCAAAACCCTACAAAATTTTCTTTAAAAATGTTGAGCCCATACCCCTTCGTACATCGGCAACTTTTTTCCAACAAAACAGCTAGCAGATGCACATTCAACACCTTTATTTTACAAAGCACTGCTCCACGATTACAAAACTTTACAGCTAAACGAGAACACTGGCGTGCAGCCTAGCACATGCTGCTTTTAGCCTAACAAACATTGGAGAATCACAACCATTGTTACTCAGCAAAACACTCGTTTAAAAACGATGACTTATGGAGGGCACCACTCGTCACATCCTGCCGTTCATAGAGGTCTTAATTGGTTATACGCCATCTATACGCCACTTAGTCAACGATTTAAAGCCATATATTAATGTTTTCAGAATTCTTGGGTCGTTGTCAAATTTTGAAGAATTTTCGAAAGCGTTCAGCTGCCCGGTTGGAAGCAATATGAATAGGGGAGAGAATAGGTGTATTGGTGTGGTGATCTCTGTTTTTTATTTTTTAAACTGTAAGATAAAATAAGCAGTTGCACGATAAGGCTAAATTTATTTCATGCGCTGGCCTTTAAAACACTTTGTATTTTGTATTTCATTTTGGTTGCCAATAAAAATGTTTCTTCCTTTCTATCTTAGTAATTGACATTTTTCTGTATTTGTACCATTGTAGCCTACCCATTTTTTTATAATTGTTTAATGGGATGGCGATGAGTTGTACTCGCTGTCATACTGTGGCAACTGCCGATTGGTTGTGGGATTAAAAGTGGCCTGTATAGGCAGACTTGGACAACTAGATAATTCTAGTTTTCTAATTTGACTAATTAGAGCGAAATGTCGGTAATCTAATTCTAATCTAATTTGTAAAATGTTTTTATGCTCTAATTTTAATTCTAATCTAGTTTTCAGTTTTCCCAAAAATGCTACTTTGTCCAACGACGTTTTTGAGCAAGTGTTACTAGATATCCCTCGTGCAGGGAAAACCAGTACCAAGCCACCATCGCATTGCTTGCATCGTTAGTCATAGTAGTTATTGTTAATGAATAGTAGCCATAGTGACATAGTAGCTTGAAGGCTATAGTCAGTTACGATATACTGCAGGCTGAGGCTGGTAGCGTGGGTTCCAACTGAACAACTGAACCCCTTATAACTGACGATTAATACTAAAAAAATCGAATTAAATGTCTACTTCTTAGAATGTAGGCCTGCCTTTTTTGGCACTTTATACGTATACAAAATGTAGCGCTCATGACAAACATTTGTTATCTAAAATCGCGTGTAATTATGACATGCAAATTACGCGCAACACAGAGGATCTTAAAAATTTCGACAGAACCACAGCTTTGCCAAGAAAAGATAAATTTGCTGTCTTCAAGATTTAAACCATATGGCTAGTGATTTATATGGTCACTATATAATTAATATTCCTTTAGATGCCCTTTTAAATTAAAAAATCTATACCCAGCATAGAAAATCTAAAGAAATCATAAACATTCTAGAACTGTATTCAAAATTCTCGATATACATTATTCTAGAATAGTTAATTATTCTATATTGTGCATTCCCAGTTGAAAAGGGTTCAGTCGTATAGAGGTTCAGTTGTAAGTGTTTCAGTTGTAAAGGCGTTCAGTTGAAAGTGGTTTAGTTGTAAGGGGTTCAGTTGTAAAGGCGTTCAGTTGAAAGTGGTTCAGTTGTAAGGGGTTCAGTTGTAAGGACGTTCAGTTAAACGTGGTTAAGTTGTAACGGGTTCAGTTGTAAGGGTTCAGTTGTAAGGGTTCAGTTGTAAAGGGGTTTAGTAGTAAAGGAATTTAATCGAAAGGTGTTCAGTTGTAAAGTGGTTCAGTTAAAAGGGGTTTAGTTGTTAATCGTTTAGTTGTAAAGGGGTTTAGTTGTTAGTCGTTTAGTTGTAAAGGGGTTTAGTTGAAATTGATTCAGTTGTAGGAGTTCAGTTGTAAGTGGTTCAGTTGTAAAGGGGTTCAGTCGAAAGGGGTTCAGTTGTAGTGGTTTAGTTGTAGGGGTTCAGTTGTAAAGGGGTTTAGTTGTAAAGGGGTTCAATTGAAAGGGGTTCAATTGAAAGGGGTTAAGTTGTATGGGTTCAATTGTAAAGGTGTTCAGTTATAAAGGGTTAAGTTGAAAGGGGTTAAGTTGTAAGTGGTTAGTTGTAAGTAGTACAGTTGTAACTTGTAAGTAGTTCAATTGTAAAGAGGTTCAGCTGAAAGTGGTTCCGTTGTAAAGAGGTTCAGTTGAAAATGGTTTACTTGTTAAAAGGCTCAGTTGTGGGGTTTAAGTTGTAAGGGGTTTAGTTGTAGGGGTTCAGTTGAAAGTGATTCAGTTTCAAGAGGTTCAGTTAAAAGGGTTTTAGTTTTAAGGGCTTTAGTTTTAAGGGTTCAGTTGTAAATTTTAAATGGTTTAGTTGTAAAAGGGTTCTGTTGTAAAGGGGTGTACTTGTACAGCGGTTCAATTGTAAGGAATACAGTTAAAAGGGGTTCAGTTGTAGGGGTTCAGTTGTAGGGGTTCAGTTGTAAAGGGTTCAGTTGACTCGTGATCAGCAACGTGGCAATAAGTTATATTGCATTTCGTTTAGTGATTTTGGGGGAAGTTTTAGTGATATTTGAGAAAGGCAAGTTAAGGTCGAAAGTGAGTTCTTTGGACTGTCGCAGATTTAGAACAAAATTGAGGTGAAAACATTTGTAGAGATTCTTTCTTCAATTTTCAACTTTTTGCGAACTAATTTCTAATTCTAATTTTAATCTAATTTGGAAAAAACTATTATAATTCTAATCTAATTTTGAAAAACTGTGTAGCTCTAATTTTAATTCTAATCTAATTTTAAAAAGCCGAAAAATAACTAGTTGTCCACGTCTGCCTGTAGGTACTTTTCTATGATTAAATAGTAAAAGGGCATTTAATGGCCTTTAAACTTCGTTGATTCATGGCTTAATTGGACATCTGTATAATATTTGTTTATAGCGTTTGTTTTAAAGATCGATTGTAGTCTAACTATACCCGATTCCGTTTTAGATGTAATTGTCATGAGAGAATTGTATCTCTACACACAAGTCCAAACATGCCTCGCTAAGTCAAACTAATTAAACAAGCTTTTAACTCGGTATGTGGGTAAGATATAAAAGGTTATCACATGGGTAATCGTAGAGAAGATGTATAAAGGTCATCGTCCTTTAAGACGCAGTCATTGGATACACAAGTGGTTACAATCTTAACATTGGTCACAATGGTTTTTATAGCATGAAGTACAGGCGGTTCGCGTGTGTTAATATGTGTAAGAGTTTCAATTTAATAAACCCAAAACATAAAACTACAATGCGCCAAATTTAAAACCAAAACAATCTGTTTAAAATAATGACATTAGGTGTTAAAATGTAAGTCTTATTGACACATTGACTTATTTACAACACTAATTCCAACTACTCGCATTTTGCTTTTACTTCTTTAAACAATAAACAAATTAGCAATTTCTTTAAATTAAAAACCCCAATTAGCTTGGTTGGGTAAGGCATCGCCTTTCAACCAAAGTGTTTCTGGCCAAGTAGTTGGTTGTGTCTTTGAGAGGCACCTAATAGACTTTGTCTGAACCCAGTGGAGTGATGGGTTGTATTAAATTAAGGTAACGTCTGAATTATGCAAACCACAATGTAATAGCTCTGGTAACCCGACGGTGGGCGAAAGGTGATCTGACGATTACCCGTGTGTTTACCCCCTTGCGTTTTCCCATTCACGGGGATATAGCAGCGTTTCTGACAAATTACATTTTTACCGACCGATTAGTCTGGTGGTTTAGTACGGCGCCTTTCAACTGAAAGCTTGCATATACGAAATTGGTCGCGGTAGCTAGTCCGTTGTGTCCTTGGACAAGTCACTTAACGGATATTGCCTGAATCCACCGGATTAATGGGTTCTAATAAACTGATGGAATGTCTCATTTATACAACACACTACAATAGCTCCGGTAACACAACGGGAGGCGCGTGATATTCTGACTGTTACGGCCCCTTTGCTTATGTCCGTAGATACAAATAGTGGTGGTTAAACACGTGGTTGACACTTTCTAGTTTTCATCGGATACGCAAATGTAGGTTGTATCATTCCTGTCAAGAAATGAGATTTAAACCGATGAGATTTAAAATTTACCATTGTCCTACTCAGATTAGGTGCGGTCATTATAAGCCGGAACTGGCGGAATTTGCCATCAATTCCGACGTTCATAGCCCTGGGAAATTTAGGTGAGAATTATATGTTTTTATGTATAAGTTGAATGTAACTATAATTTCCCAAAATTTTATATAAATGTATTTGTGTGTCGTTTATATCCTACTGGGGAAAGGAAAATCGCTTTAATCTTTGGTTACCGTCTGATTTTCTGCATGCACGGTTTTGCCGAAGATATTGTAGTGTAATGTATGTCAAAATTTTCTCCTATCTTAGTGGAACCCGTTTATTCATCACCGCAATTTTTGCTTTTGGCTGCGCCCACAAAGGGCCCAAGCACATAACCGCCTATCCAGCAACCAATTTATGTTGTTTCCTATAATGGTAGAACGACGGATTGTGTGCAGGCTTTTCCCTGTACTATCATATTTTGTCAATTACTTGGTATTACTTCATTTTAAACGACCTATTATACGCCACAATTCAACGATTTAAAGCCATATATTAATGTTTTTAGAATTCTTTGGGTCGTTGTCAAATTTTGAAGAATTTTCGAAAGCGTTCAGCTGCCCGGTTGGAAGCAATATCAATAGGGGAGAGAATAGGTGTATTGTGTGGTGATCTTTGTTTTTTATTTTTATTTTTTAAACTGTAAGATAAAATAAGCAGTTGCACGATAAGGCTGAATTTATTTCGTGCGCTGGCCTTCAAAACACTTTGTATTTTGTATTTCATTTTGGTTGCCAATAAAAATGTTTCTTCCTTTCTAACTTAGTATTTGACATTTTGTATTTGTACCATTGTACCCATTTTTTTATAATTGTGTAATGAGATGGCGATGTGTTGTACTCGCTGTCATACTGTGGCAACTGTGGAATGGTTGTGGGATTAAAAGTGGCATGTGTGTACTTGCCTATGATTAAAGAGTTACAGGGCATTTAACGGCCTTTAAACTTCGTTGAATTATGACTTAAGTCAACAACCATATAATATATGTTTATAGTATTTGTTTTAAAGATTGATTGCAGCCAAGGTAAACCCGACGCAGTCTTAGTAATTGCCATGTAAGAATTGTCTCTCTACAAGCAAGCCCAAACATTCCTCGCTTAGCTTCCGTATATTATATCAGCTGTTTTATTAACAAACATTTCCCGATATGCGAAGGGGTACCAACTTAAATGTTTTATTTAAAGATTGCAGGTATTTGAGTTAAAGTTGCAGATCTAAGTTTCATTTTTAAATTGTGAAAAAAAATCTAAGACTACCCTTGACAAGACTTGAGTGATAGCCCATTTTGTGAGGTCAGTTTGCTTGGAAAGGCAGGGAGAACAATTGGTTGAACAGGTTCTAATACAGGTTCTAATAAAACCCTTTGACATAACGGTAAGGGCAGGTTCTAATAAAACCCTTTGACATAACGGTGAATAGTAAAACGGCATTTTATTAACTGTATTAGACTTTCAACCATCTAAGACAGACTAGATGCTTCTTTCCTGAATTGTTTTAAATACCCCACCGAAACACCTTACAGTAATCCCAAATTTCAACATAAAATATTAACAATTTTAAGTTTTAGAACTTATCTACTATCCGCTACGATACAAAAAATATTATCTAAACCAGAGGTGGGCAACCTACGGCCCGCGGGCCGCATCCGGCCCGCCAAGCAAAATCACCCGGCCCTGGACATCTAACTGAAGTATTATAGAATACGGCCCACTGTGTCATCTGCAATCTTAGATTTTGATGAATTTTAACAATCTATGCGGCAATAATAAAAAATGCGCCTGACCGTGTCTATTGAGAATGTGCGTGCGGACAAAGAAAATGCTTTGAGAGAAAGCAATAAGTGTGTTTGTTGGCATGCGCATTAGTGAGAGTAGAAGCAATCCAATTGTAATATAATGACATTATGATGTCATGACACATATTATAACATGTAACATTATGACACAACAGACATCGTTTTTGCTATTTCATATGTTTTTGCATTGTGTTCTTTACTAACTAAAGTCCAGTACGATAGATAATACTAGGTAGTAAACTATATTTTTCTAATTGATTTTGCAATCTTGAAATGTTATCAAAACGTAGAAAAGTTGACGTGGAGTTAAGAAATTTATTACGGCCCGCCGAGATCTTGTTGAGTTTGGTTTTGGCCCGCGACTGTGAAAAGGTTGCCGACACCTGGTCTAAACGAAAGTAGATGTATACACATTTTATAAATCTGTTAATGTATTATTAATTGCACTTAAAAAGAAATTTGGTTTGGTTACATTGAAACCCATTAGTTTATGCTTGCAGAAACAAAACTTAAGTAATCCGGTTGAAACGTCAGATGACATGGACCTGACGTGAACATATCTAATAATAGCATATATTGTGTAATAAACATGGATAACAAGATCGGATTGTTACCTCAGGGACCCATGCGTTTATGCTTGCAGAAACAAACTATATACTCAGTGTATAAAATACAAATTATGGTTGGGGACCCTGCTTGCATAAATATATAGCAAAAGTGTTTTAAAAGCAGTGGTGGTTAAACACGAGGTTGACACGAAAAAGTGAACTGACGGGCCAGGCGCATGGACATTGTAAATGGTGGCCATGGTGCTCAGCTTCTGTTATACAAACAAGGCGTAATGGCTTCAAACACTGCAAAACATGACGCCATAATGTCAAAGTCCACGCGGGGGGTTCGATTATAACCTCGGTTGGTTATTTCCCATTTCGATAATGTCGCATATATGTCGATATGTGCAAACACTTTGACTAAACTGTTGTGTGTATGTTGTGAAATTGATTACATTCGTTTTTTTTGCGGTAATTTTTATGAGCCCGTGTCTGATGTTGTACAAATAGTGTTCCACAGTTTCAATAAACACATTTTTCTGCCTGAAATATCAAAATTGCTGTGGCCACTGAGCTGTATATTCTCCACTGTATATAATATACCCGGACTACGTAATAATTACATAACCTTCAAAATACACGTTTTTAAATAACAAAATTAAATCTACTTAATATATTGGTGAAAATCATAAAAAAAATGTTGCTGTTCACCATATTGGTAAAAACTATAAACATAGATTGTCCCTGTTTACTATTTTGATGATAATTATACGTTCTAGTTTACTTAGTAAAAAAGGTAGAGTCACATTAGGCCTAAAACGATTCTTTGCTATATTAGCTATATGCTTGCTATATTCTTTTAGCTTTGCTATATTCTTTGCCGATTCCTTGACGTCACGAGGATATCTGACGATTGCTCACGTAATAACGTTCCTTGCGTCTTTTGATTAACCGGGACAAAACATGAATATACATAGCCTAAATAACCCAAATAGAAGAAACTCTGATTTTTAGTAATATTTTTAATCTCTTAAAGAATTTCGGTTAAGCAAGAGATACTATTTAAAACCACTCAATACCAATTATTAAAGCCAACAGGCTGGTTAAGATTTATTCGGTGGAATAAGCGCAGTTGTTTTTTTGCGACATAAGCTTAACGAGCTTAAAGTGCAACCCATGAACGTATGTTCCGTTTTAGACCCAGGTGGTGATTTTTCTACACGTTTATTTTGTTATGCTGGCGAATCCAGATAAATCTGTTTGAGGGGGTTTTGTTGGGATGTCAGTAATTGCACAAAAGGTTTATTTAGTTTCGTTCCAATAGCCCATGTGTCAACAATGCTTGCATTTTCCCACTTACGACGATAAAATAAATGTCCTATTTCTTCCAATTTCCTGGTCTACGTTTAATAATGAAACGTTCTAGCAACTCCGTTGGCACAGCAACATACTTTGAACTAGAGAGTGTCAACCACGGGTTAACCACCACTATTTGTAAAACACATGTTGTATACCCTATATTCATGCTACAGGGTCCCTAACCACAATTTGTATTTTATACACTGCGTATGTAGTTTGTTTCTGCAAGCATAAACGCATGGGTCCCATAGTTAACAGACCAAACTTAATTTACATTTTTAGTTGTATAAAGAATAAACGTTTTAAATTTACGAACATTTTACCACAAATGTTTTAAATTAAAGCTTCTTTTCAAGCGCTGTAGTGAAATAAGGCTAAATTCCCAAAACGGCCCGATTTAGTTTTTCATGATTTCAGGGAATTCCCCTGGGTTTGGTAGATACGTTTCTGTTTTTACATAAGTGAGTCATGTTAAGTAACAATTCCTAAAGTTTTAATCTGATTTGTCGACTTCTTGTTGAAGATGTCATTGCGATATGGCATGTCTACCACAATCAAAATTTAGGAACATATCTTTGTTTTCATGTAAATTAACCTAATTAAATGTTTTTTTTTTTTAATTGGCGCAAAGTGTCTAATGTTTTAACATTTTACCGAATTTTATTAAAATTACAGCACCCGTTCAAGTGCTATGCCCAAAAAATATAATTTTTTAGAAAAAAAATGTTTTGGTTAAAGACATCTCACGGGAATTTCCCTAGATTCATTACCCAAAATTTTGGTTTCTGCTTATCTAGATTATGTTCTGTTACAAATGTCAAATTTTTATTGCGATTTCATTACTCCTTTTGCTAGATTTCGGAGCAACATGGCATGCTTGTCACAATCATAATTAGAGAACAAAATCCGATTTTTAGGGTATTTCCCTGGGTAATTTTTTTATTTCTTTTAAGTGTTAAATCAGTGACTAATGCACTTACATTCCACCAAATCTGATTCAAATTGTATCGGTCGTTCAAGCGCTATGCCCAAAAAAGGCTATTGTTTTAGAAAAAAATACCGTTTTGGTTTTAACGTCCCAGGGAAATTCCCCTAGATTTATCACCCAAAATTTTAATTTCTGCATATCTAGACCATGTTGTCCAACAAATCACCGAGTTTCATTGCGATTTCATTAACCCTTCTGGTAGATGTCGGGGCGACATAGCATGCCTGTCACAATTATCATTTAACAGCAAAAGTCTAATTTATAGGGTATTTCCATGGGTAATTTTTTTATTTCTTTTAAGTGTTAAATCAGTGACTAGTGCACAAACCTTCCACCAAATTTGATTGAAATTGGAGCAGCCATTCAAGCGCTATGGCCTAAAAAGCTATTTTTTTAGAAAAATATGACCGTTTTGGTTTTTAACGTCCAAGGGGAATTCCCCTAAATTAATTACCCAAAATTTTGGTTTCTGCATATCTAGGCCATGTTGTCTAAAAAATCACCAAGTTTCATTGCGATTCCATTATTCCTTCTGGTAGATGTCGGGGCGCCATAGCATGCCTGTCACAATTATCATTTAACAGCAAAAGTTTAATTTTTAGGGTATTTCCCTAGGTAATTTTTTTATTTCTTTTAAGTGTTAAATCAGTGACTAGTGCACAAACATTCCACCAAATTTGATTCAAATTAGAGCAGCCGTTCAAGTGCTATGGCCTAAAAAGCTAATTTTTTAGAAAAAAATGGCCGTTTTGGTTTTTAACGTCCAAGGGGAATTCCCCTAAATTTATTACCCAAAATTTCGGTTTCTGCATATCTAGGCCATGTTGTCTAAAAAATAACCAAGTTTCATTGCGATTCCATTATTCCCTTCTGGTAGATGTCGGGGCGCCATGCCATGCCTGTCAAGCGTTTGACGAAAAAAAAAAAGAAAAAAAAAAAGAAAAAAAAAAAAAAAAGAAAAAAAAAAAACGGACAAAAACAATATGTGTCCCATTTTTTCAAATGGGACCCATAATAACACTGGTCAACAGCAAATTTTAAACAAAGATTCTAATGATCGTATCTTAAAGTATTTTTAATGCAGATTCCAAAAATGATTTTACTTTTTTTCTAGCACATCAGGTTTTTGAGATATTTTGGTTTATACAATTTTAAATCAATTTTTGTTTTACAGTCCAATTACAATAGAACATACATTCTTAAATGGAAAAACAACCCAAGTGCAAGCTCTAAATAACAAGGAAGGGATAAAAGGATATTTTTGCAAGTTTTTTTAAGTGTAGAGTAGAGTACAGTTAGTGTAGAGAGTGAAAAATGTAGGAACATACCAGGCGGAACTGAGGGAATTATATTAACATTATATGATAATATGTTGTATCCAAATAAATTAGTTATTTCTGTAGTTGTAAAATAGTAATATACATAGTATTTTTACAAGTAATTTCTGAATATATTGCCTATCATAATGCCCAGAAACTGCTTAAACCATACAGATCGATTTTTCTTTGTCTGTGGAAAGTTTACAAGCAAAACACAGCTCTTATGATATCAAAAAGATGTATGCGGCATATTTTGGTTACCCATGAGGCAACCAAGATAATTCCTGGGCATCCCGTAAAATATGCAAGATATGCAGCTTACGCTTGCACAACTGGCTATATAAATGTTCTCCTTCTATATCATTTTTCATCCCAATGATTTGGCGTGACGCTGACGATCACTGTCAATATTGCTATTTTTTTTTACTAAAACAAAGGGTTTATCCTTTAAACAGAGAAACAAAATAACATATTCCAACTTGGATTCAGCAAGGACCCCAGTTTCTCATGATAAATTAATGCCACCACCAGTACCTCCACTACCTTTACTTAATACTACTGATAGCAGTACTGATTTACACAACTCTGGCGGATTAATTTCTTCCAACTACACAGATTCTGATACCACAGAAGATCCCGTCTTATTTTCACAAAAACAGTTAAATGCCTTAATTAGAGATCTATGTCTTTCCAAGGAAAAAGCGGAGCTCATTGCATTAAGGTTAAAAGAACGAAATATGGTTGAAAAAGATGTCAAAGTAAGTTAGTACAGAAAGCGCAATTGGGACTTATCTTTGGCCTTCAAGTTTTTTTTAAGGTTAAGGGATTTCTTTGTTATTGCCATGATATTGAAGAGCTGTTTAAAACTATAGTTCACATTGTTTTTTTAAGTTTTATTGCCACCATTGCATATCATCAAGCTAGGATTAATAAAGAACTTTGTAAAAGCTATGGCAAAACAGAATTCAAATGGTTTTGAATTTCTCTGTTAAAGTTTCCCATGCTATAATCAAGCCTAGCTAAGTTGAAAGAAGAAATCTTTGTTGGTCTACAAATTCGGAAAGTTTTTGAAGTTCTAGTAGCCATGTTAATGGCAGAAATATGGTCATTTAAGGGATACAAAATACACTCAATGTTACACACCATACCCCTCATATCTCAAAATCCTGATGTGCTAGCAGAAAACTAATGCCAGATTTAGAATTAGCGCCTCGATGTTAGTCAGAAACAAGTGTTCTTGTTCTCGTTTAAAAAAAAAACTATGTTTTTGTTGACCAGTGTAATTAGACTACATCACGTTTTAGAATTCGCACATTCAGATATAGGTTTGTGTTCCACAATGACTTGTGAAATCCAACACCGGACCACGCAGCATGGGGGTTTAACATAATAGGTAACTCGATCTACCTTCTAAATTTTCACCATATATATATATATATATATTATTGTAGCAGCGGGGAAAATCGCTTTGATACTTACAATACCTATGGTGTAACGCAAAAAAGATCGAATAAGAAAATATTATGTTTTTGTGTTTCTTTATCGTTAAAGGATAGGTATAATGCAGGAAATATAAAACTTAATATTGAAGGTAAGTATTAATTAAACGCTTTGTGTTTAGATGAATTCATGTCGAAAGAGTAAGTATGGTTTAATAGCTTATATTGAATCACAATTTTGTACAGGACAATTATTATGAATCTGTCGGTTGCTAAGTATAGCGGGTTCCGTGACAACTGATATCTAACCCTTTTACACCTCTTTTAACTAAATCTCTACACCTAAACCTTTAATTAAACCTCGTACAACAAAACCATTTACCAACTGAACCACCCAACCAATTTTTTTCAACTAAACTCCGGCAGGTTAGCCTGGCGGTTAAGTACGTCGCCTTTCAATCGAAAGGTTGCAGGTGCGAAACTGGTCGCTAGCTAGTCGGCTGTGTCCTTGGGCAAGGCACTTTACGGACATTGACTGAACCCAGCAGATTAATCGGTTCTACCAAATTAAAGGAACATGTGAATCATACATAACACACTGCAATAACTACGGTAACCCGACAATGGGCACGAGGTGATCTGACGATCGCCCGTGTGTTAACCCCTTTGCTTTTTCCCATTTACGGGGATAAACATGAATATCCTATCCTAACTACTTTAGTATGCTTTATTTTTATTTTCGGTAAAAAACTATAAAATGATATATATAAGGCCGCCATATTTGTAACGAAATCAGAATTAAGATTATTGTTTTCTAGCCCAAGTTTTAATATTTAAGTCGAGGAATACCGCGCATTTGCAGTTAAAAATGTTCCGTTCTTGCAACAAAGAATGTCGATTAATGCGCTGAAGAAATGCTATTTTAAATTTTTAACAGTTAAGTTGTAAAGGAGTTAAAAGTTTATCCGCTACGCTCTCGCTTAACTAAAGGGCTCCACACACGTATAGCGTTTTCTCGTCAAGGCTTTAGTAAAAAAAATTGATTAAATTGCGAAAGTTTGGGCAAACAAAACGTACGAGTCATGCGTGGTTACTTCGTGAATGGAAACGTATTTTAGATTCCGATCGTTGTGACCCTATTATTGTATATATGCTGGGCAGAAAGCAATTCGTCAAACACGCGGGTAAATCCGGGGGGGTTAAAACATAAATATCCAACATATTGCGAATATTAAAAAAGAAATAATAAAACACTTTTGAAATTTGCCTTGTACATGTACTTTGTTTCCTAAAATCCCGTTGCTTTCTAATTACCGTAACTAAACTCAATAACCCCTTTGCTGGGTCTAAGGCAATATGGTTAAGGCTCGATCTAAATTAAGGCGAAGCAAACAAACAATTTTTGGTCCTTTGTGAGTTTTTCTGCTTTCATGGCGAGGGTAAAAAACCGTGCCGGATTTATGTAGTTTAAAATACATTTTGTAAAACCTTTACGGAACAGATCTAAATGATGTCGTAAAATTTAGATAATAGTCCAGACACTGTTATGCTGCTCCGTGGCACACACACTCTTTGCATGCGCGTCCTCTGGCTCATTTCTGAACCGGGGATTTCCATAAGATCCCCAATTCACTCGACATACAACGCATTATTACAGTTTTATCGATCAGGAGATAGTTTTTTTGTCATATCAGCCACCATTACACACATCTCGTACGTAATGCGACAAAGTTTTATAAAGTAGTTTACGATTACTTAAATTTATTAAGTTGTGCGTTGCAATAGCACTCACTATTGAGTTTTTAACCCAACGCTAGTTTCCAGCCTACACTAGTTATAACTATAGGCCTGCAGCGATATATCGATAATCACGATACTATTGATACCACTTAGCTACAATACTAATAACAAATATCGCGGATATCGCACCACAGACGTATTATTTTATCACAGATACTTTGCTATAAAAGGCGTCTTGAGTATCTGTAAAAATAACGTTATGCACTCACAAAGGTATGGTTTTTTAATGACAAATTAAATTTTTACTGTCACCAAGAATATTTTTCTGTTTTTGACCCACACCAATTTCGACCCCATCGAGTCATTATTTAACATTCCGTCCAATAACATCTTATAATGGCTGTCCCAGTTGACTATGATTTATTGTATTGAAACAGATTTTCTGGAGACATTTGTTTTTCATTTCCCGTAACTTTTTTACTATTTAAAATAGGGTAAACCTTTTAAAATAGGGGTAAAGTTTCGTAAAGTGAAACTAAACGTCGCGCACCGTACATATATACACAGTGACATAACGTGATCGCAAATACAATATCGTTACTTGGTCTTGCAAATATTAAAAAGCTTGTAAATCTACGAAAACGCTTAGAACTTGCTCAGACTTGTTTTTATTTTGTTTGCTAATGGTATTTGTACACGAATCCGTCACGTCTTTCTTATTGATGTTTCGAACTTGCTACATAACAACGTTAAACAGCCTTCGTACATTTAACTGAAATGCAATAAGTTTTTTTTTGTATTTAGTTAAATATAAATGAGCTACTTATACCCAGTTAATAAGTAAGTACGTGAGTTATGGAAATAACGCTAACCATAAATATATGTAGCAGCAGTAAGTTGGTAATTTATATATCATAGGTCCTCGTCGATTCCCGTATTAGAACTACAAAGAACAATTTCTT
This sequence comes from Ciona savignyi, assembly GCA_000149265.1. Classification (NCBI taxonomy): domain Eukaryota; kingdom Metazoa; phylum Chordata; class Ascidiacea; order Phlebobranchia; family Cionidae; genus Ciona; species Ciona savignyi. Next base: position 381,791 of record CH001384.1, on the reverse strand, counting down.
TGAAATATTTGGCGAAGTGAATACAGTATAAAATAAAGCTAAAAATAAGTAAATTAAAATAGTCCAGCTTATTCCGAAAAGACTGATCGCTATAATAAAAAGAATTATCCATTATAATATATTATTTCCATGTGTATATGACAGCTGATAACTCAAAACTGCTATTAGTTTATAAAGAATTTCAATACAAACAAATGCAAGTAGCCAATATACCTGCAACGTTTGACAGTTTTGTGAAGGTTTGACCCTCTGTAAGTGCACCGTTTGGGGTTATAGATAAACGCTTTGTGCTGCGCGCGGCTCTACAAAGACCACGCTAGTTTGAACGTCAGTTTGTTTATTGCCAAAAGTTGTCAATGAAACACACAAATAATTCAAAGCACTTTACTCGGGAACGCTTCGCTGCGACTCGCGTCAAAATAACAGCGCGATGCAATTGATAGACATTTTGTTTTTCTTTGTTCTTGCGGCTTGCCTATCGGTTTTTAGTTTAAACCGGGAGATGAAACTTTTGCCTGTTCTTTCTGTGATTTTAAATGTGCGACGAAAGACCAGTTGAACGGGCACTTTCAGCCAGCACCCGCTGAAGGCTGACTCACTTGGTTCCCTCGTTCTCTCTGTGCTTTCTGTCTGTGCGAGTCCCCGCATCATCCACCACCATTTGTATAACGTATATTGACTGTACGCTGTACGTTTATGCAGGCAGGTTCTCGCGCACTTCCGGACTAGGTAATCTTACTGCTAATTTACGAACACTTGCTTAATTTGTAAAAGCGCGAGCAATTTTGCCGCATGGTTATGTAAAGAGTCGAATTTTTGACCAGGTTACAGATTTTAAGCTTAGTGCTATAATTATAGAGCACGCGCATCTGAATTAGCAATGCGCCCTTTTACTAAATTATAAAACTGGTAGTCGACGGTAGAGTTGGCCATTAATGACACAATTCAGCAAATGCAGCGTGGTATGTACGTATACACACAGTTTAGAATTGAGCTGGTATCCAATCGTTTACTGGTATCCAATTACGACTTCGATATAGCGTTACATGATTTACCAATATTAAATGTCAATACAATGACTAAACTATTCAAAAACATGTCAAAGTCCACTGTTGCAATACAAACCAATAATTATATCGATGCGCTATCGTTAAGTAAACGATTAAAGCATACAAAAACATAGTGTTCATTCACATAATCTTGCCATTATGTTGCGTCTTTAGGTCTTAGCTAGCGTCTCCCTCTTACTTTGCATAGGTATTGGATTGATTCAAGATAGTTTATATATAAAAGGGAGGGTCATACTGTTATTTTCGTCCAGTTAAATGTATTGAATTATTCGGTAAAACGAATAAACAAATTATAAATAATACGAAACGGCAAATGATAAACACAGAAGAATGTAAATTAAATACCTGAGATTATAGCCGATTCGCCAGGTTACAATTAATACAAATAAATAAACTAAAAATCGCGCTTTACTCGTGGAACAAAATAGAGAAAGAAAAGAAAATAGTTAATAAGTCAAAAATAACGTCTCAAATCATATACACAACACAATGTAATGGTTCCTGGTACCGCGAGGGTGGGCCCGAGGTGTATTGATGAATGGCCGTGTAATAAACCCAAGTTTTGTCATTTTACAGAGATAGGATAGGATAATTATCTTTATCCCCGTGAATGGGAAAACCAAGGGGGTTAACACACGGGCAAACAGATCACCTCGCGCCCACCGTCGGGTTACCGGAGCTATTGCAGTGTGTTGTATGTGATAGACACGTTCCTTCAATTTGCTAGAACCCATTAATCCGCTGGGTTCAGGCAATGTCCGTAAAGTGCCTTGCCCAAGGACACAACCGACTAGCTAGCGACCAGTTTCGCACCTTCAACCTTTTAATTGAAAGGCGACGCACTTAACCGTTAGACCAACGGTCCGGATTTAAAACAAATCCTATTCCAATCAAAACGCCATTGGTGATTATATTTATGGCCAGACCCACCCGGCCAATCCATACCTATAACTTTATTGTCTTATCATTTATGTAACCAATGACTCCAAAGGTGTAGGAATATACATGGAAAGTTGCTATGTAGGTTGTGAAATATTTAAAAATCTAAGTTTACTAATACTTTCCATTTTTACAGAAAATAGTTGTTTATACTTGCGTAATATATTATTTTAATATCTGTCATTTTGACGCTGCAAACAATGGGTAAGTACGATGGAAGGTAAAGAGCTATTAATTTTAACATAAATATTGAAACGTGAAATGGACTTTTGATCTCCAGATTAAGTTTTAGTTGAGTTTTAGTTTATTCATTTTTTGCACTGCAGTTTTTTAAAATGGCAAACGAATATAATAAAGACACAGGAACGGGAAAAGACGACAAAACTTAAAACACGTCATTAAAAAATGATATAATTTAATAAAAGACGCGGCCGCCAAACCTATAGGCGAAAGAACAATATGAAGCGATCAAAATTTAATTAAGACAAAACGATATAGTTTTGCTCTTAAATATGCTGCGTTAGTCTGACAAGATATAATCGAGAACGGGCTGTCTCAACAGCGTGTTATTGGCCACAATAGGGGAACTTCCCATAATATAAAACCCCCCACCTGTGCTTCATTTACACTGACATGATAGTAAAGGCAAGGGAGTTGAATGATAAGACGCATATAAAGGTTTGGCAGGAGATTAAATAATCATTAAAAGTTCATAATGAATTAGATTAGTCCTGGCTTTAAAAACACAAATGATTTTAAAAACTTTAAAAGGTATTTTAATGTAGACCTAACGCTGGTCATATGGATTATACAAATTTACAAATCAATACAGCTTACTGAAGTTTGCCAGTTGCCAAGTGTAGTTTTGAATCCCAGCTTAATTTGACCACAGCCTACATGGAAAAGTTTTTAAAAAGTAGTTTTACAGTTTAATGCTCCAACTTTATTTTTTAAGAGCTACCTTATGTGTGTCCGTAGAATGTTAAATACTATCCCCTATGCCTGACTGTACGTCCATTTAAGGACACGTTAAACCATTTTGTACCCTTCCATGCCGTTATATACAGAATAGTTTTAATGGAAACGCGCTGCCAAATCGGACGTGCTTAAAAAGTGTATTTTTAACGAGCTTTATATTCTAATTTTAAACAACTTTTAAGCTGGAATGGACGCCTTAGGCCTATATAAGAAGGCAACTTGTTACTCAAAACAAGGCAATTTAAATAGACACAATATTGCTTAATCTATTAAACCTACGTTCATTTGTGGCATATGTTACTATAACCTTATAGTAACTGCACAAAAGTCCTTTAAATATGGCACAAAATAGAGGTTCTAATACATCTCATCCTCGCACAACCCATATTTTTAACCTGCTTTTTACTACCCCTGTAGATTCTTTTTTGTGGGCGACCTGCACTCCGCCCAGAATCACACTAGTGCTGCGTTGATTACTATCAACGCGAATGTCTCTCGTTAATCAGCCAAAACGCGCACGATTCTTTTACGGTCTTTAATGGCGGTTTTCTATAATTAAAATAAATACAATCAAAATATCGTTAGTAAATCAGTGCTTAAAAAATTTAACATGAAACTTACCAACTGATTAGCTTGCAGGTAAGTAACGAAAGATTCGGTTACAAATATCACTACGGTTCAGTATAAACATTTCGGTCTAAACAACTTCAGTAGATCGGTACTAATACAATAAAAGAAGGAACTGAGGAATCGAGGCAATAAATAAAGGCGTGTTGTGACGTCACGACCTTGTGGGAATGACCGATCTAATATCAGGGTCAAATAAGGACGGCGCACCAACAGCATCAAACGATGTGAACTTAAAAAGGCACTATAGAGATGTTACATTCCCCCCGACAAATATACAACGCATATATTTACAATAAACAACAAAAACATCGACGTAAGTTCACGAAATAGAAACCACAAGGTTAAATACATCAGTTATTCATACTAAGGCATTTTCTGCGCAATCAAACATAATGTTGCGATCGGGCGTTTAAAGACACCATTTTTCGTCCTCACAGAAACAGTACGCACCGCCCCATGTTTGTCGGCGTAAGTGTCCACTACACGACCGAGTGTCCATTTTGCCCGTGGCTGAGACTCGTCCACCAACAATACTATGTCATCGTTCTGGATATTCTATGCGCTTCTGCACCCACTTCTGTCGTTCTATCAGATGAGGCAAAAAATCCGACAGCCAACGTTTCCAAAACACGTTGGCCAGGTGCTGTACATGCGCCCATCGACGACGAGCGTAGCAATCATTATCGTCGAAAAGTCCGGGAGCTTGATTAGGTGAACTACGTAATATCAGTAAATGGTTCGGCGTCAGCACCTCGTCATTTCGAACATCTATGGTCACTGGAACAAGAGGTCTCGAATTAAGGGTCGATTCTACTTCAACGAACAAGGTCTGAAGTGTTTGTTATCAGTAAGGATGGTCTTCGGTGATAATAGGGAAGAAAGCACTCGGCGTACCGACCGTATAATTCTCTCCCATGCTCCGCCCATAAGGCTAGCTGCAGGGGGGGTTAAATGACCACGAAATTTCTTTGTGACGTAGATGTTCGGCTATGTGCTGGTGGTTCCACTTCTCTATTGATGATCTAAGGATTTTCGCAGCACCAACAAAATTAGTGCCATTGTCAGTGTAAATGGTGTTCCGGTTTTCCTCTCCGTCCAGTAAATCGTCGCAACGCGTTCAAAAATGAATCTGTAGAAAGGTCACAAGCCACCTCATGATACACGGCTCTCATCGTTAGGCAAGTGAACAGGCAGCCGTATCTTTTTATCTGGTTACGTCCTTGTTTTACATAGAAAGGACCAAAATAATCGATTCCGACGCTACTGAACGCAGGTTTGTCGGACTGCAGGCGACAAGCAGGCAGATCGGCCATCATTTGACTTAAAGGAGTTGTACGTCTTCTTTCACAGGGTAAACACTTTGTTAATACGCGTCGTACTGCGACTCCTATCTTCAGTATCCAGTAAGTCCTTCTCAGGGAAGAAATCGTGTGTCCCGATCCAGAGTGTCCGACAAGCTCGTGATGTTCAGTGATTACCAGTTCTGTAATATTGGAATGACAGGGAAGTATTATAGGATGTTTTATATCATATTCAACAGTGGCCCTTTCTATGCGTCCACCGACGCGAAGAAGGTTTTCTTTCATAAATGGGTTAGCCCGCGTACACTCATTCTTCTTCGCTTGTTGTCCTGTCATCAAACTTGCGATAATCGGTCCAAAGTGTTTACGTTGCTCGTACTTTATCAGTTGCAGACCGGCAAATTTCATTTCTTCCACGGTAAGAGGCCTACTTGATACAACCTCCCGATCTTTTATTCACTCTTTGGCGCAAATACTCCTTGTATCTGAGCAACCACGCCGCGGCTTTCTTTAGTCGGTACCATG
>CH001384.1:307574-336855 GCA_000149265.1 Ciona savignyi | reverse complement strand
TGACTCGTTTTCTCAAACTATTGATTTCCAACCAAGCTTAGCTGGAGTTCTGTTTTCTTTGTTTTCGTCAAGTGGGGTAAGGGAACATTAACTAGTGTAAGAGAAATCTCCATTAGCACAATGAAGTATGATTAATCATTCCTAATCAGCTGGTAAAATTGTGGCTATGCTAACATTAATCATTCATGGTTCGATTCATTTAAATTAAAAAATTCATAATTGAAACAACGTCACAAAACACAATTTCTGCTACTAACTGACGCGTATCTTAAACCACAAAGTTCCCTGCATTGCCTAACTATCAAGTTATTTTCTGCATTCGATCATGCAAGCTATTTTCGCTGGTAAATTGCCAAAACTTAAACCTAATATTTCAACATCTGTATTCTTGCTGCAATAAGCAACGTTACAACTTTTAGGTGACACAAACAAACATCACACACCTTAGTCTGTTACATCATATAGGGGAATTGTGTTAGTCTGTTACATCATATAGGGGGATTGTGTTAGTCTATTACATCATATAGGGGGGATTGTGTTAGTCTGTTACATCATATAGGGGGGATTGTGTTAGTCTGTTACATCATATAGGGAGATTGTGTTAGTCTGTTACATCGTATAATGGGGATTGTGTATAAATAAAGGTTGGATTCTTTTTTTTGACTCCCAGTTTTAAATCAATAATGTCACCATAGTTTCTTTTCTTAATTAATAATCCGCGCGAGTAACGCAAGTAACACTCGTGTGACGTAGGGGAGTAAGTATTCTCGCGCAAATAAAAACTAATAAACGTTTACCATGACCGTTTTATATTTAACTGGAGTAATACTTACAGCAGCATCATAGTGTGAGATTGTTATAATACCAGATTTAAACAGGTGCTTGTTTACTCGCGTGAGCTTCCACACGCGAGTGAATTCTTACCTGCCCAAAATTTTGATTTTTGTCCCTCCTTAATCCACAATGACTGTTTTTAAATCAGACATAATTATAATTTTTACAATAACTTTATTGTGAATTTTAAATCACATTTAATTACAATTAAATAACCTTAAAATAACATAATTTATATAATAGTACGGGTATTTTTCATTCCATTGCACTAAATTGCTGTCATGCATAGCTGCTTAATTATACACCAAATCACTGTAATGGCATTGGTAAAGTACTAGTGTAATTCATGCTATGGTATGGGGTGTGTTAAGTATCTGAATAATTGTTTTGGATTTTGTTGTAATATTTTGCTTTTAGTTGACTTAGAATAGGATACCTGCATGTAAGTTGACACTGACATTCATTAAAACATTCCTTTAAAATTGCCCTGTGTCTACAGTTCCCAGTTGTATTACAGTTTGTTTTCTATATATCTCATTTGTTGAATTTTAAACAAAGATTCTTTATCTCTTCCAGAAAAAAGGCTTCCATAGGGAATTGCATCATTTCATTCATACCCGGGTTGCAATTGCTTAATTCATATGTATTTTCGTGTTAATGTATTAACAAGTGTGTAATCGTGAAATAAGTGTTGTAAGATGATTAACCTCAGATTACTTTTTTTATTATGTTTTATTTTTAAATTTGATAAAATAATTATTGATTTAATTTTAAATCATCTCAATGGCAACTGATTAAGGAAAGAAAAAACTGGTTTTCCTAAAGACGAATTATGTTTTATTTTTAATTTAAATAAAAGTTTGTTTGATAGGAAGCAATAACGAAAGTTCTATGGAAACAGAACCAAGCATCCCACCAGGTTTGTGACATCATAATATCCTTTAACAATGCTCACAGCTGATAATTATTAGCAGTCACTAGACAGACAATGTGTTATGATGAAATTTCAATTTTAACAAATAGTCTTGGTGTTTTGGTATAACTAGCCGGTTGGCAAAAATGACAGTGCAATCTGTTTTCTTGGGATTAAAACCAGTCGCTAGCTAGTCAGAAGAATAAGGCACTCCATAAGTCACTAACTACTCAATGACGATTGCCTGCGTTATAACACTATCCTGCATTTTCCACCCACACAGATAAACATTAGTTCCACAAATCTCAAATAAATCACTCTATTGTAATGCTTTATTCATGTTTATCTCCATTAATGGGAAATCTCAAGGTGCGATAACACAACAGACAATCGTCAGATTACCTCGTGCCCACCGTCGGGTTACGGGAGCTTCACGATTATATTACAGTGTCGTGTATGATTCCGATGTTTTTGGCGCCGCACTAATCCACCAAGCTTATCAGTTGAAAAATAGATTAAATCGATTTTCCTTGCTCTGGTTTCCACACATAATAGTTAATGAATTTGCGTTAAGTAGATGTTACTCCTTCAATGGAAGCAAGGCTGAGAGAGTTGCAGGAAGAACGAAAATGCAAGATCTGTTTGGATAGAGTCTCCAACATCGTGTTTGTTCCTTGTGGTCATCTCTGTTGTTGCTCTGAGTGTGCCGATGGAATGAAAAAGTGCCCGATATGCCGAGACAAGATTCGAGAGATGTACAAAACCTTCATGTCGTAAATTCCGCATTTATGTAGCAGCCTAAAGAAGCACAGGATGGATGCTTATAAGCAAACTTGTAGCTAAAAATACTTTACTTGATTCCAACCATTTTCACTGGAACCAGTTGCTTGAACTGCCATGCTTAAGGTTTTAATGGAAATCGTGCTTTCTTAATATGTTGATTGATGGCATCTTACGCATATCTGAATATTTAACATCAAGAAGATAATTTGCGGTCCTTTAATTCAACCGGACTTATATTCACCTTCAATTTACCGATGTTTCAACTGCAAAACTATGTTAAAGACATTTACAAGATTGAAGCTTAACTGACTTCGAAGGCTATCTTGTCCAAGTTGCTTAGGTTTCCTACAAACTCTTGGTGATTCTTTATCCAGCATAATGTACCATGCCTATAATCAGTGCATGGAACATGTGTGTTTGGGGTTCGTGTGTTGCAGTTGTGCATAATCGTTATTGGCTTTCGATGTACAAAAAAATATATTTCATTTTAGAAAAAAAAATTTGTAATTGGCTTGTAACTTTTGCATTTTATTATGTTTGTGGTATGTACTAGCATGGTGTTTAAAAAAAAATTAAAAAAAATCTAGTTATACCCTGTCATTTACCATTGTATACATGTGTATAAACTCTACAAAACTACGGAGTTATTTATGTAGCGTATGTGGATCAAACATTGTATTTGTACTTTATATGTACAGTACCAATGGTACGAAATATCAACCATGTTAATTTTCAGTCGCTGACAAAATGAAAATCTTTTCTGCGATTTAAAGTTATAGTTCCCTTATTGGAGATATGGTTAACTCAAACTTAATGGTAATGTCTTGCGAAGCATGTTTGTGTATCCATAACATATTCTTCCTTAAATTATCGATTTGTTTATTATGTGCATTTGCTTCGTAAATTAAGTAAGTATAATATTATGATTATTCCTACATGATTTGTACTTACTGTTAATTTGTATCCATGAAAGTGATTTTCATTTTGTAAGCGACTTAGAGCTCCTATATTTTGCTCAATGTGATCACATTCTTAACTTGTATATCTTTTTAATTTTAAGTATGGATACAAATTAATATTTACTGTCATTTACGTTATAAGCATGTACAATATAAATCCATCCGTTTGTCTCTTTATCAAATTCAATGTACCCATAGTATGCTATAATGTATTATGTTTTTGTATATAATTTTTTTTTGTAATTTTAAACAATTTTTGGCTGCAACACACAAACTCCGAAGCGTGCTGGGCTGCATAAATGCGGGATTTCTCCCAAAAATGTAAATATAATTAATATTGCAGTTAATTTTGGTAATTTAGCTTAGCTTTAATAACTCATTCAATTAAAAAAGAAAATAAATAACCTTTTCCATTGTCTACAAACTCGAGTTCATTAATCGTTTTCACTTACAAAACAAACAAATAAAAATGTAGCTTTACAAAGTTGTATTTTTATTGAAGGATATTTAGTTAATATCGTGCATGGTAATAAATAGACACGGCAGCAAGAACGGTCGGTGCAACCGTATCGTTTACCGAGGTTGTCCCATTACACCGACGTATCATCTTTTTTATGGAAAATCTTGCAGTCCAAATAGAAAATGTGCAAGATGTATTACGTTTAGTAGTTTAGTTTATTTTTTTGTTTCGATAAAAGACCTTAGATAAAAATTTGGAAACCGGAAAAAAACGACAGTCGTTAGAAAGTCTAAAAAACAATCAACTCTCAAGTTTCGGTATATTAGACGTGGCCGCTAAACTCACATAAAAAATAAATGTTTATAAAATATTACACTAGACTAAGCCTTAAAGAAAAGTGTGCGGTAAATCGACCCGTGCAATAGGGAGCCGGCTTTAGGAAAAGGAGTGGCCCGAAATGTGTGAGCCACAGTGAAAAAAAATGAAATTGCACAAAAAAGTACTAATTACCAGGAAGTTAGACCCATTTGCAGTTTAAATTTAAGTTTAAAACTTGTTCGTTAAAACCACCTAGTTATTCCTAAACGTTAACGGTAAACTTTGTGTCCATAAATAACCAGGCCCGGTGCTAGGAACCGCGGGACCCATTTAGAAATGTGATGGCGGGGCCCCTACTCTTCATAGCAAAATTTGTGGGTGTTTATATATCATAAAATACATACCAGTACATACAAACTACAAAAATAGACATTTAATACTTGCTATAAAACAAATTAAAGGTAATGTGGATGCTTATTTACGATATATTGTTTTACTTCCAAACATATATATATATATATATATATATATATATATATATATTGTTTAGCAACCATATTCATTATGACGTAACAGGCAGACACAGAAATATAAATTTGACTTAGTTACGACGCATAATAAATTGATATTATGAGAAAGAATATTATTTCACTTATTATTTTACGTTTCAGTAGTATTTTAAACCTCGTAATACAGAAAGACCCCCGCTAGCGCGGGGCCCCTTCAAGGTGCGGGGCCCAATTTGATCTAATCGGTCAAATCGGCCTAAAACCGGCCCTGTAAATAACTATGTATAATCGTGTTGATCCGTGGTAACGCAAGGTGTTATCACACCGGAAATATTTGGAAGCAAATACATAAGCGGGCGTTATCACACAGGTTTCCTTAAGCCGTCGGATAAAACTCCTAACCTCAAATCATTTTAATATCCGAAAATGTGATTGAAAATAAAAATAAAGGCAATAAATATGATTAAAAATAAAAAAAATACCAAATGCATATTTATTCGAATAGCTTCATAAAAATCTCATTTGATAGGTGTGATCCCAGTAGAAGAGAGCCAGATGGTAAATATTCGTAATGTGATTTTGTTATTACAATTCTCCATTGGGCATACTCTCAAGACACGAACTTCTAAAAATCACAGACCACGCAAGAGTAAACTAGCGCAAAACAACCTAAAATATAGCCAAGGTGACAAATAAGAAACATATTTGATAATACTTCTTCCGTGGTAATGAACGGTTGTGCAAAGTTACCACTAATCGTAAACACCAAACGACGAAATAAGGATCTGTTTTAAAGGATTAAAGGTAGTCCATTCTTTAATTCGGAATTATCTAATCTAAAACATTCCAGTACTTTGTATAGGTTATGCATATTTATTTGATTTGCGGTGGAAAAGCGACCTTCAATTTGGAAATTTAAAGATAGACCAACCTACTTAGCTTAAGTAATTTGCTTCAGTTGACAACGAATTATGTGGCTTACCTCAATGGTGCTTTCTTTGTTCACAGACAGCACGCCTTCGTTGATTTTGTATATATTCATGCGAGCAGGGTACCTAACCACAAATTGTATTTTATAAACCGAGTATGTAATTTATTGTTTCTGCAAGCATAAACGCATGGGTCCCATAGTTAACCAACCAAACTTATTTTTTATGTGCAATTAAATAAAAGATAACCGTCTTAAATTTATGAACATTTCACCACAAATGTTTTAAATTAAAGCTTCTTTTCAAGCGCCCCCTAACCACATTTTGTATTTTATACAATGAGTATGTAGTTTTTGTTTCTGCAAGCACAAACGCATGGGTCCCATAGTTATTAAACCAAACTTCTTTTCCATGTGTAGTTAAAACAAATATTAAACGTCTTAAATTTACGAACATTTTCACCATAAATATTTTAAATTAAACCTTCTTTTCAAGCGTTGAAGTGAAATGAAGCTAAATTGGCAAAACAGCCCGATTTAGTTTTTCATGGTTTTAGGGAAATCCCCTAGGTTTAGTAGATAAGTTTCTGTTTTTACATATGTGGGTCATGTTATGTAACAATTCTTAAAGTTTTAATCTGATTTGTCGACACCTTGTTGGAGATGTCAGTGCGATATGGCATGCCTGTCACAATCATATTTTAGGAACATCTCTTCGTTTTTAACTTAATTACCCTAAGTAAATGTTTTCTTTCTTTTAATTGGCACAAAGTGTCTAATGGTCTAACGTTTCACCAAATCTGATAAAAGTTGGAGCAGCCGTTTGAGCGCTATATGCCACAAAAAGCTAATTTATTGAAAAAAAAACTTTTCGAATTTTTACGTCTCAGGGGAATTTCCCTGGATTCATTGCCCAAAATTTTGATTTCTGCATATCTAGACCATGTTCTCTTACAAATGTCAAATTGTCATTGCGATTCCATTTCACCTTTTGGAAGATGTCGGGGCGACATGGCATGCTTGTCACAATCATGATTTGAGAACAAAATCCTATTTTTAAGGTATTTCCCCATGTATTTTTTTTTATTTCTTATAAGTGGTAAATCAGTGAATAATGCACTTACATTCCAGAAAATGTGATTCAAATTGGAGCATCCGTTTAAGCGCTATGCCCCAAAAAATTTTTTTTAGAAAATAATACCGTTTTGGTTTTTAACGTCCCAGGGGAATTCCCCTGGATTTATCACCCAAAATTTTAGTTTCTGTATATCTAGACCAGGGGCGTGCAACATACGGCCCGCGGGCCACAGCACGGCCCGCGGTACCTTTTTATTTGGCCCGCTACAAACTTCGTACTTTGTAGCCTCACAGTTTAAAAACTTTTTCTAAATTGTAACGGCATCATTGGCATTTTTAAAGACAGTATAAGACTACCTCACACTCCGATTAAACTTTGTTTACAATACTGTGACGACCTCCCATTGTTACAGAATAATGTGCGTTGTGTGAATATTTCCTTGTTCCGGCAGTGGGTGCATGTTATTATACGAAAAAGCTTTTTCAAGGTAGTTACAAAACTGAGCATAAAGAAAACTGAAGCAATTGCCGAAAAAGGAAAGCCGTCATAAAAAATTATGAGTTATTCGATGGTCTGGCCCCCAGTATCTCCATACTTTTACGTTGTGGTCCATTGCGCAAAACAGTTGCACGCTCCTGATCTAGACCATGTTGTCTAACAAATACCAAAGTTTGATTACGATTCCGTTTTTTCTTCTGGTAGATGTCAGGGTGACATGGCGCGCTTGTCACAATCATGATTTGAGAACAAAATCTTATTGTTTAGGGTATTTCCCTAAGTAATTTTTTTATTTCGTCTAATCGTTAAATCAGTTACTAATGTACTTACATTTCACCAATTCTGATTTAAATTGGAGCTGTCGTTCAAGTGCTATACCCCAAAAAGCTAGTTTTTTTAGAAAAAAAATACCGTTTTGGTTTTTAACGTCCCAGGGGAATTCCCCTTGTTTTACCTCCCAAAATTTTGGTTTAGAAAACATTTACATAGGGTAATTTCTTTAAAAACAAAGATATGTTCCTGAAAAAAAAGAAAATGAGACCCATAATAAGTGACTCATGTTATGTAACAATTCAAGTTTTAATCTGATTTGTAGACTGCTTATTGGAGATGTCTGTGCGATGTGGCATGCCTGTCACAATAGTAATTCAGGGACATATTTTTGTTTTTAAAGAAATTACCCTATGTAATTTTTTTTCTTTTCTTTAATTGGCACAGAGTGTCTAATGGTCTAACATTTTACCGAATCTGATCAAAATTAGAGTAGTTAAGACCAAACATGCGTGTCACGCTTTTGACGAGAAAAAAAGGCGGACCAAAACAATATGTTTCCCATTTTGTCCAAATGGGAGCCATAATTATCTAGCCCACACTCAAACCTTTTTAAGGTGATGTAAAAAAGTGATGTGTAATGGTGTTGAATTGAACGGTTTTTACATCAGTCTTTTCTCAGTTTCATAACTTCTGAAAAACTGAGACCATCGCTGATTCAAAGTATTTAATACTCGAACATTTGCTTACTTTTATACGGCAAACAGATTCTTCCAGTTTGGTGTCAAATGACCAAATGGTTAAAGCAAAATGGCTAAACCACGAATTGCGGCTTATTGCTTGATATTTTCGCTGAATTTTCACTCATCATGCTCGAAGAAAACGTTGAATATGTGTCAGGAGTAAGCTTTATTCAAAAGCTATTCTTCTAGCTCACTTGATTTCTGCAGAATGTTGATAAGACTTCTCTTTCCCTTGAACAGTATAGTTTGCTTGGTTAAAATCTTTTTATCCACTCTATAAACTTCGGTATGTTGCGCTTAAGTTTAAAATCACGTCGGATAGTCGCCCCTGCAACGTTTGACAGTGTAAAGAAGGGTTGACCCTCTCTGTAACTACACCGTTGAGCGATATTGAGAATGTTTAACTTTCGATTCTGAGCGCGTGGTTAGAATGAAGTGCTCCGAATCCGACCCCATTGACTACTGGTTCGAAAGTTAGTTTGTTTATTGTGAAACGTTGTCAATGAAACACCCGAATAATTCAATGCACTTTATTTGTGAACGCTTCGCTGCGATTTGCGTCGAAATAACAGCGCGATGCGATTAATAGACAGTTCGTTTTCTTTAGTTGTTAAAGCTTGCCAATCGGTTCTTTGATTAAACCGGAAAATGCGACTTTTGTCCGGTTCTTCCTGTGACTTAACAACGAAGCAATGAAGCCCCGAAGACCGGGCACTTTAGACGCGCCGGCCGAACGCCGATGCGCCTTTTCCCGCCGGGCTCAACTTTTTCTCCCCTCCTCTCTCCGTGTGCGTTCTGTCCCTCTGAGTACCCTCTGAGTTAGCCCCTTTAACGTCCAAAGACCTGGTTTTTAAATGCGTTAAAATTCTTGGTCCGCTAAAATAATTTTTTTTAAAAGTGTTAAAATCCTTGGTCCGCTAAAATAGATCAATCATCCGGTGTTGTGGTAATACAATACCTCGATGAGAAACAGAACGAGTTGACCGTTCACTCGCGATAAGTAAATTGTATGTGTCGTCAGAGATTTTGCACCAGCCTCAAGGTTTAACTCGTGACGTCATCATCATCTGACCAACCGCCTTACTCAGTATTGCTGCACAACCTCACCCAGTATTGTCGCACAACCTCACCCAGTATTGTCGCACAAGCTCACCCAGTATTGCTGCACAACCTCACCCAGTATTGTCGCACAACATCACACAGTATTGCTGTACAAGCTTACCCAGTATTGCTGCACAAGCTTACCCAGTATTGCCACAAAACCTCATCCAGTATTGCTGCACAACCTCACACATTATAGCTGCACAAGCTCACCCAGTATTGTCGCACAACCTCACCCAGTATTGCTGCACAACCTTACCCAGTATTGACGTGCAACCTCACCCAGTATTGCCGCACAAGCTCACCTAGTATTGTCGCACAACCTCACCCAGTATTGCTACACAACCTCACACAGTATTGACGTGCAACCTCACCCAGTATTGCCGCACAAGCTCACCTAGTATTGTCGCACAACCTCACCCAGTATTGCTGCACAAGCTTACCCAGTATTGCTGCACAACCTCACCCAGTATTGACGTGCAACCTCACCCAGTATTGCCGCACAAGCTCACCTAGTATTGTCGCACAACCTCACCCAGTATTGCTGCACAACCTCACCCAGTATTGACGTGCAACCTCACCCAGTATTGTCGCACAACCTCACCCAGTATTGCTGCACAACCTCACCCAGTATTGACGTGCAACCTCACCCAGTATTGCCGCACAAGCTCACCCAGTATTGTCGCACAACCTCACCCAGTATTGCTGCACAACCTCACCCAGTATTGACGTGCAACCTCACCCAGTATTGCCGCACAAGCTCACCTAGTATTGTCGCACAACCTAGCACAGTATAGCTGCACAAGCTTACCCAGTATTGATGCACAACCTTACCTAGTATTGTCGCACAACCTCACACAGTATTGCTTCACAAGCTTACCCAGTATTGCTGCACAAGCTCACCCAATATTGACGCACAACCTTGCCCAGTATTGCCGCACAACCTTACCCAGTATTGCTGCACAACCTCGCCCAGTATTGTCGCACAACCTCACACAGTAATGCTGCACAAGCTTCACCAGTATTGTCGTACAACCTCACCCAGTATTGCTGTACAACCTCACCCAGTATTGCCGCACAACCTTACTCAGTATTGCCGCTTAAGCTTACCCAGTATTGCTGCACAACCTCACCTAGTATTGACGCACAACCTCACCCAGTATTGCTGCACAAGCTTACCCAGTATTGCTGCACAACCTCACCCAGTATTGACGCACAACCTCACCCAGTATTGCCGCACAACCTTACTCAGTATTGCCGCTCAAGCTTACCCAGTATTTCTGCACAACTTTACCCATTATTGCCGCTCAAGCTTACCCAGTATTGCTGCACAACCTCACCTAGTATTTACGCACAACCTCACCCAGTATTGCTGCACAAGCTTACCCAGTATTGCTGCACTACCTCACCTAGTATTGACGCACAACCTCACCCAGTATTGCCGCACAACCTTACTCAGTATTGCCACTCAAGCTTACCCAGTATTTCTGCACAACTTTACCCAGCATTGCCGCTCAAGCTTACCCAGTATTGCTGCACAACCTCACCTAGTATTGACGCACAACCTCACCCAGTATTGCCGCACAACCTTACTCAGTATTGCCGCTCAAGCTTACCCAGTATTGCTGCACAACTTCACCCAGTAATGCTGCACAAGCTTACCCAGTATTGCTGCACAAGCTTACCCAGTATTGCTGCACAACCTCACCTAGTATTGACGCACAACCTCACCCAGTATTGCTGCACAACCTCACCTAGTATTGACGCACAACCTCACCCAGTATTGGCTCACAAAAATTGTTTTTTTTATGGTATGTGCTTTATTATCCTGTTTTAAACCCATGAAATCCCGACATGCTTCGGGTTGTGTTTAAGACAATTAAGAAATGTTGCACTAAATTATTTAATACAGTGGAGCATGATCTTTTAACTGATGCTCTTCTTTATTATGGTAAACGTATCAAAAGAAATTTTGGTAAGGTCTATAGCAGTGGTTTCCAACTTTTTTTGAATTGTGACCCCCTTAAAATTTTTCAAATTTTTTTAGATTCCTTGATCAATGCAATGATTGGTCCTGTAGGTCTGCAGCTAAACGTAAAATACGAGGTTGCGTACAAGATAGAGACAGTCTCATGTCGTCTTCCACATTCAGTTAATTTCTTTTCTTTGTTTTCATAAATTGTAAAACTATTACAAAATATTCTCAATTGTTTTCGTGTGGTTTTCACGCGAATATCGCTTTTAAAAGTTGTAAAATATTTAAATGAATTTGAAAACAGTTATGTCGATTATAAAAAAAATTTGTAGACCGGATTGCCCTTTTTGGCGACCATACACATAACGTATGTAGGCTAATGTGACAAAGTTTAAAAGCGTAGTTAACCTTTGCAGTTGGTGCAAGCTTTAATGATTGAGATTTTAACCCACACGTATTTAACCCACACCACATTCAACCCCATCTAGTTTTATATTATAATAGTCCAAGTAAAACCTTTTTAGTTTCCCTATGGACTATGATTTTTTGTTTTTAAACTAATTTTTTGCAGTCATTTGTTTTTACTTTGGCATCTCATATTATTTTTTTGCGTTTTTTTATATTAATGTTTGACATATTTTGTTACCAAGATTAGTGAAGTAAAACGAAAAAGCTTTTAAAACATGAAAATTCCGATGTTGCAACTGCAAACAATTGTAAAATCTGTACATTACTCTTAATGTTTGTCCATGCTTTGTTATATATACGAAAGCAAATGCACACAGTGATGTAATTCCATCGCAAATACAAATAATTTATCCTGGTTTTGGTTCTTATTGTGTAGTTAGTTAGCTGTCCTATCGTTACTTGATATAAGTCTAGTTGTAATCTTAAGGTCGCTTTACCGCACACTTTTCTTCGAGACTTGGTGGAGGTTCATCGTGGAAACAAAAAATAAACTAAACTAAGAAGTTTGAATGAGCGAGTGTCGTAAATATTTTGTAGCCTGTATTCGAAAACCTGCCCAGACATGTTTTTTTTTATTAGCTATAGGTATTTTAAAATTTGGAACGTCGTTCCTACCGATTTTTTTACTTTTAGCTATTGCCGAACAGCCAATTATAGATATAAGCTCTTAAGTATATAGATAGCAACTTCAATCAATTAGATAAGCTATATAGTCAATTATAGATAAGGTACTTCACCAGATATAGTAAAGTAAGTATGTCAACTATTGACATAATCGCCAACCATAAATAGATGTACCAGCAGTAAGTGTGCAGTTCCGCTTTATATTTTTATCGTCAACATCATAAGCAATTGTAGGGGAACATGGACCACATTTTGTTAGGTGTTAAATATGTTTTAAATGTTTTCGTTACATATAACCACTGTTGTTTATTTATTTATATTTCTTATTTATATTTTTATTCTGACTTTTTTGTTATTTGCTGAGTATTTTACCGAGATTTCGATAATCATTTCTTATTGATTTTCTTACTTTTTGTGCTACAAAACAACGCCAAACAGCCTTCGTACATTTAATTGAAATGCAATAAGTTTTTTAATATGTTGTTGTTATTCAAATATAGATCAGTTACTTTACCAGGTATAGCCAGTCAATAAATATGTATGTCAATTATAGGTAAAAATGCATACAATAGCTATAGATATAACGCAATTTTCTGCACAAAAAAAGAATGGATTGTTGCTCACAATGTATTTTCGTGATTTTCCCCTTCACAAAGACAAAACATCATATCCTACACTGTTCAATCGATTTAACCTTGCTGTTTAATCTTTCATGTAGCAAATTACTTAAAAGTGTATGAATATATAGAAAAGTATATATAAGGGTTGTTAAGTATATAAAAATCTTTTTTTTACTTTTGCTTCAGATTTAAAGAGGAAATTGTTGGTTAAAGTTAAGTAATATATTATTTTAATACCTGGTATTTTTACGAAGCAAAGGATAGGTAAGTACAATCAACATCATTTAGGAAATTTAAAATAGACTTTTATCTTCACACTAAGTATCATCACCTTAGTGCTGTGGGCTCGCGCTTTTTAAAAGCTCGATTGCTTGAAGTTGGCTAGGCTTGTTTAGCCGGCTGGCTGCCTAACGGTCTTTCGCGAGCTGCGCAGCGGAAAGTCTATTCTCCACAGATCGCACACTAATAATTATAGTGACCACGATTTGTACAGTCTTAATCTTAAACTCGAAGTTCATAACTCTTGATTCACTTTAGTTGTATTCTGCGTCTCATTCAATATACGGTTTATTCTCGAAGCGAGTTACTTAGTACGTTATACAGCATAACGCAAGTTATCTCAAGTACGTTATTGTAGGTTATTATGTTAGGTTATAATAAATTTCCAGAATATATAGGGAATTTACAAGGTACGAAAAGTTTACGTGCCAGACGTTTCACATCTGCACGTTTGACTAACTGTGGGGAATTAGGTTGAAAAACTATGTTAACGATTTAAAACGCAAAAGTACAAAGGCCCGTACAAGGTGATAATTACGTAACGGGTAATAATATGTGACAGTCGGAAAACTTGAAACGCAAAAAGACGAAGTTAAAACACAAAATGTTTTAGACATAAATTAAAACAAATATATACTATACGAAATGCTACAACATCTCATTTTTTCCACATTTTGTTAAGTTTGAGAAAATAAAATCACGGCCTCGTTGAGCATTTCGGATGTTCAGTCGAAATAACAATCAAAGTCATGTGGTGAACGATCTCACGAAGTTTCGAGCATTTCTCACGTTTATCCTGCAAAAACCAGAATAACCTGGTTGGGAGAATTAAGTACAAAGCTAGAATTGTGCAATCGTGCATTAAAATCTGGTGTCGTGTATGTTAATGCGTGATAAATGTTATGTGGAATATGTAGTAAAAGTGACATCATCTCATATTCAAGGTAGCAACGCCACAATTTGCATCACATGAGCCATATTTTTTATACTTTGCCAGCTAATAAAATAGGCGTGTACGCTTACTCACTACCGAGTGAGCATGAAATAAATGCAGCGATGATCTCGCTATATGCGACAAAAGCGCAATTAATAAAAACGCAAAAACAAAAACCGAGCGACCTGTCATATGTAGGTTTTACGACTCGTAACGAATAAGGGAAATAATCTTGTGCGAATGTATTTCCATCAACAAACAAAAGAAAACTTTTAGTAAGCAGGACATAAGCCGTGTCTCGTCATTATTGTGCGGTGTTTGTAAAAGCCTGTTTTACACACGAAATATATTCGGTTCGGAACATCCGACACATTGACTGAGAGGCGATTAGACAATTAGACATCGCATTTACATGCGGCGCGATTACCATAGCTATACGGAAGTACGCTGGTATCGTTTAATAAACTGTGGCGTTGTGAAGCGGGTACGCTCACTTATTTACACAGCAAAAGCGCAAATGCGCGGGGTAGAGGCGATCAGACTTCGCAGAAAAAGAAACAAACCTCGAGCCGCTGCTAAAAACGAGTATATAATCGCATGAACGAGACGCATAATTTGCGTGAGGCGCGATTAAAAGAAAACTAACGCCTTGTCGGCGGTAACATTGAAAATCTGGCGCGAAAGAACAAAACAAACGTCGTTTGACGTGTAAATGCGCCTAATATACCGGATGGGTTGGCGCAGCATGGCATCATTGACTCAAGCTCATGATAGCATAATCGTAAAAGCGTTACTGACCTTGTTTAAGATGGAGTGCATATGTAGCAGTTGTTGAAGGCGCGTTTGCTCTTCGTGTTTGTATGAAATCTGTAGAGTAAAACACCGATATTATGCATTCTTGCAATAGCCTAGTACCATCCAACCAAACCAGGAACACTAGTATTTGCAATCGTTGCAGACTAATAATTACATATAGTATAAAAAAAATAATAATAAAACTTACAAAAAATAATCTAGAAACTACAAAAATAATAATACAACCCTTTTATATTTCGTAAAGGGAAAGTTGTCTTGCGTATTCTCTTCTTTCGTCGGTGGAGACGATGCTTATCAACTTGATTTGAATAGAGTGCGTTGTCTTGTTGTATAGTCACCAACTTCGACCAGCGAAAAGGGGCGTTTCTTACTTGATGCTTGAAGTTGCTTGGTTTTGACTTTGCTTCTTAGATAACTTGCGTTGGACCACTCGTCGTTGCCAATGTAGTTGAAACTTCTAGTTGAAGTTGACGTCGGAAATTGTTCGTTTCGGGAAGGTGCGTGTCCATTATCACGTCGGGGTCACCAATATGGGCTCGCGCTTGCTTTTGGAGTTTACTGACCGAGGCGTTAGCTGAGCTTGTTTAGGCTGCGGCTGCCTAACGGTCTCTCGCGAGCTGCGCAGCGGAAAGTCTATTCTCCACAGAACGCACACTAATAATTATAGTGACCAATATTTCTTCGTTGCTTAATCTCTTCTCAATTCCAAAATCTGATTCCTTGTTCAGTATAATTGTATTTTACGTCTTTAAATACTTGTGATGCAGGTTACTTATTTTAAATGCGAATTATATAGTCTGGCGCAAGTTACTTAGGTTGAGGTAGGTTATATCATACTATTCAAATTTCCAGATTATATAGGGAATTTAAAAGGTGCGATAAGTTTACGTGCGAGACGTTTCACCTCTGCACGTTTGACTAAGTGTGGGAATTGGGTGAAAAAACTATGTTAATGATTTAAATGGCAAAAATACAAAAGGCCCGTACAAGGTGATAATTACGTACAAAGTAATAAAACGTGAGAGTCGGTAAACTTGAAACGCAAAAAAAGGACGTTAAAACACAAAATATTTTAGACATAAATTAAAACAAATATATACTATACGAAATGCTACAACATCTCATTTTTTCCACATTTTGTTAAGTGTGAGAAAATAAAATCACGGTCTCGTTGAGCATTTCGGATGTTCAGTCGAAATAACAATCGAAGTCATGTGGTGAACGATCTCACGAAGTTTCGAGCATTTCACACGTTTATCCTGCAAAAACTAGAATAACCTGGTTGGGAGAATTAAGTACAAAGCTAGAATTGTGCAATCGTGCATAAAAATCTGGTGTCATGTATGTTAATGCGTGATAAATGTTAGGTGGAATATGTAGTAAAAGTGACATCTCATATTCAAGGTAGCAACGCCACAATTTGCATCACATGAGCCATATTTCAATACTTTGCCAGCTAATAAACCAAGGCGTGTACGCCTGGTTACTCACTACCGAGTGAGCATGAAATAAATGCAGCGATGATCTCGCTGTATGCGACGAAAGCGCAATTAATAAAAACGCAAAAACAAAAACCGAGCGACCTGTCATATGTAGGTTTTACGACTCGTAACGAATAAGGGAAATAATCTTGCGCGGATGTATTTCCATCAACAAACAAAAGAAAACTTTTAGTAAGCAGAACATAAGCCGTGTCTCGTCATTACTGTGCGGTGTTTGTAAAAGCCTGTTTTACACACGAAATATATTCGGTTCGGAACATCCGACACATTGACTGAGAGGCGATTAGACAATTAGACATCGCATTTACATGCGGCGCGATTACCATAGCTATACGGAAGTACGCTGGTATCGTTTAATAAACTGTGGAGTTGTGAAGCGGGTACGCTCACTTATTTACACAGCAAGAGCGCAAACGCGCGGGGCAGGGGCTATCAGACTTCGCAAGATAATTACAAACCTCAAGCCGCTGCTAAAACGAGTGTGTAATCGCTTGAACGAGACGCATAATTTGCGTGAGGCGATTCAAAGAAAACTAACGCCTTGTCGGCGGTAACATTGAAAATCGGAAGGTTGCGTGTTCAAATCACGTCGGGGTCACCAATGTGGGCTCGCGCTTTTTAAAAGCTCGATTGCTTGAAGTTGGCTAGGCTTGTTTAGCCGGCTGGCTGCCTAACGGTCTTTCGCGAGCTGCGCAGCGGAAAGTCTATTCTCCACAGATCGCACACTAATAATTATAGTGACCACGATTTGTACAGTCTTAATCTTAAACTCGAAGTTCATAACTCTTGATTCACTTTAGTTGTATTCTGCGTCTCATTCAATATACGGTTTATTCTCGAAGCGAGTTACTTAGTACGTTATACAGCATAACGCAAGTTATCTCAAGTACGTTATTGTAGGTTATTATGTTAGGTTATATAAATTTCCAGAATATATAGGGAATTTACAAGGTACGAAAAGTTTACGTGCCAGACGTTTCACATCTGCACGTTTGACTAACTGTGGGGAATTAGGTTGAAAAACTATGTTAACGATTTAAAACGCAAAAGTACAAAGGCCCGTACAAGGTGATAATTACGTAACGGGTAATAATATGTGACAGTCGGAAAACTTGAAACGCAAAAAGACGAAGTTAAAACACAAAATGTTTTAGACATAAATTAAAACAAATATATACTATACGAAATGCTACAGTGCTGATAAATCTAAAGTACATTTTAATTTTAATAGAAAGGCCTTATCCCAATGTCAAATGACGTCGTCAGAGCACTGTTTTAGGCATTAACAAACAAACCACGATCCAACAATGTAAAATTGAATCTTACTTGACTCGTTGGGTCGTTAAAAAGGATTTGTCAGCCTACGTCGTAAGGTATAAACTAAACAGTTAAACGCAAAGATTTAACGATAGGAAAATAAATAGGATAGGATATTCATCTTTATCCCCGTGGATAAGAAAACCAAGGGGGTTAACACACGGGCAATCGTCAGATCACCTCGCGCCCATCGTCGGGTTACCGGAGCTATTGCAGCGAGTTGTATATGATAGACACGTTCCTTCAATTTGGTAGAACCCATCAATCCGCTGGATTCAGGCAATGTCCGTAAAGCGCCTTGCCCGAGGACACAACCGAATAGCTAGCGACCAGTTTCGCACCTGCAACCTTTCGATTGAAAGGCGACGCACTTAACCGTTAGACCAACGGGCCGGACAAAAATAAAAGTTGAATACAAAGAGACAGCCCAAAACCACAAGGTGATCGGTCCATTCGCTACCTAATAATAACTGGAAAATATATAAAAATTAAACAGATGAGAAATAACAAGAATTATAGTAAGAAAACTTGATTGAGACCGACTTACACAGACCGAGTTATCTAAAAAAACAAAATTACACAACTACAAAAGCACACTGAACAATTACTAACAGGTACACTCATTTTAAACTTTAGCCAGTAAAATTAATTCTTTATTTGATTTTGAAAAACATCCTATTTTTAAATAAATACATAAAATGCTCTCCGTGCTACTGGACTACAGAACTCTAATATACAATTAAATAAATTAAAGTTGGTTATGAAATTTGTACATTAGTTTCCCCAGCTTTTATTTATAAATATTACACCGTTTTCCTATAAAAATATAACTTAACAACGGGTGACATGGCAGTTTGGAGCGCTGTATCAAACTGTAGCGTTTTTTTGCGCCGCGTATGGCCTTAGAGCCCTTTTTATGGCTAATGTATGACATTTCTACAATACGTTAATACAACAGGACGCTTATTTAATAAAGTAAAAGAGAGTAATGTGATCAAAACAACAAATGTAGTAAAAAGTCTTTAAATTTAAGGAATTCCCCTGCTTTAATACGCATGAGCGATTTTGGACGAATGAGACATAAACTGTGCGTTTGGTGAAAACTATACTTACAAAGTTTTATGTGTTTTTCTAAGCAAATAAAAAATAAGTACTTTTTAACATCAATTGTAAGTAGACTAACATCAAACAAAGTTAATTGAAATTTAAGTAATTGGTTGGGCTACGATCTCCATAAAATAAAAAGCTGGAGAAAATATTAATTAATGTTTTACTAGTACTGGGAATTCCCCCGGGATAAAACCTAAATTTTGTTTCGGCGTCTTTTCAATCTTACAGCAGAAGCAGAATTCAGTTTTTACGCGCCACTCTGTTTTTGTTGTGTATTTTAATGAATGATGCAGTGACGTGGCGGCTTGGCGAACTGGCGACGTGGCGGTAACTATGAAATAACGAGGAGATCCCCCCATGTGGCTTGCATGAGGGACGTTGAATTTAAAATCAATCCAGTCAAATCCGTTCTTAAAAGCAAACTTCTCTACTTGCTTGTTATCCAAACACTTGATGTCAGTTTTCTCTCATACTTCCTGTACCCGATTTGCGTTAAAAACATGAAACCTTTTTGCTTTGTATGCAAGTTATCCCAACACCACTTTACTATTACTCCAATAGTGTTTCTCGTACGTTTCGGGACCAAGTTGTTTCTGCAGGTAAGCTGACATACATGCATGGTCACCCCAAAGGATTATAAATCGAACTGACTGTCGATAGGATTTCTGTTTTTTTAAAACAAAACACATTTTTCTCTGCGTTCCATGCGAGCCCAAGAACTCTTTTAACAGGTAGTTGGTTGCTGTTCATGTCCACATGCTTCAAACTTGTACTGCTTCGTTAATCCTAAGCAGTAGATTTCTACTGTTTGATAGAAATTTATCAAGGCGCAGACCGCCTCTTGCGCACAAACAGGAGCTTTGTTCAACAAGAGACAATGCTGACTCATTTTCTGCAGCTAATATTACTACAACGTCTACATGGAAATTTCTTTCTATAAAATTTTCAGCTTCGACGCCAAATTCTTATTTTCCATTATCTGCAGCACATTTAAGTTCGAAGTTTGCACAAAATGTGTATCTTCATATGATATTCTTTCACTTGTCGATTAGTTCACTCATTTCCCAACATAGGAAACAAAGTAAATCGCGGTCTGGTTCTGCGACACGAAACTGGTAAAACATGCCTTCGCTGTGTTAAAGGCAATTATGTTTTGTCTGAAGCGACATAAAACTCCCACCAACACGCTTAGTAGACCGTGTCCAGGTTCATGCAGAAAACAATTATTAAGATATATACCTTGGTGCCTGGCAGAAAAGTTGATGACGACTCACTTTTCGGGCTTCTTTGAATGGTACACTCAGGGGTATGTAATTTACCCTTCTATAATCTTTGGTCATTTCTGACGCCGATTCCGCGTACTTACTTATGACATCCGTCCCAATATGTTAAATGTAGAAAAACCTGCCATTTTTATTTTTCAAATAACACAGGCTTTTTGTACACCATTGTTGATATAAACATGGTTGGCAAACATACCTTAAAAATTCAAGCTTTATATACATTTCTTGTAAATACCATTAATAAATATTTTTTGTATACCTTCAGTAAGTGCATACATAGGAGGTACATTCGACAACACAATCATTATAGTATTGTAGTTGAGTTGATATTGAAATAAAAATAAATCTTTATTTCTATTTAAGATAAATCATTTAAAAAATTTACTGTTAATTGCAATGAAAATTAAGCTGTGTGGTTTACATTCTTCATTGTATTGCATTCTAAAATTTTAAGATGTAACATTTCTATGTTATGTTACAACAATATACGATTTGTTCTACACAGTTGAAATGGCAGACTTTCTACTGGACTCAAGGTTGGAAGGTAACAAACAAGATCAACTTAAGGTGGATGAAGCAAGTGAGTTTGACATTTTTATTTATATTAGCCATGTTTGATACTAAGGTAAAAGTATGACAGTCTTATCCCACATTTCATACCTACAGGTCCATTCCCTGACACCGTTATGTGCCACTTTTTTAGAAGTATTGTTGCAGGCCTAGCTGGTACTGTGCATATGTTGTAAGCTTTACTTCCCATCGTTTTATAATCACGTTTTGCGGGTATCACGCAATGCATATATTACGCGGGTAATCATTGGCTTTATTAATATTGGAATAAAATATGGTCGGCCAACCAAAGTGTCAATGACCATGGATACAATAAAACAGGAAGTGCGTTGAAAGTTGGTTATGCTGTTCTCTTGTAGAACAGCTTTTTTATGTTAGGATTACCCACATTGTTAATCAGCAAAACTTTCACTTTAAAACCACTTATACTCAACCAGATGTTAGACCCAGTGGCGCATAGAGTTGGTCTATTTAATCGGTTTCTAGGTTATTCCCTGCTGGCTTCACCCATCGGTTGAATTGCACAGGATTAAATGCTATGATCATCTATTTATAGAATTATGTTTGTTTGTGATCGCTGTGTAGTGACAGCCATTTAGAACGTATAAAGTTATTTTAATTGGTCCAAAGTAACGTGATGGTCTAAACGCATCATATCTTTTATGATATTTGGTAAAGTTCAATGGTTTTTTTTCTTTGAAAGTTTTAGTTTTTTACTCTCCAGACCCGCATGCTGAGATAAAATAAAATTTTTTGCAAGAAAAAGAACATATAATTTATTATTGTGGTTTTTACTATCATGATTTGTAATCGGCAACAGAAAAAAAGTGTGTTATTTAAATATATATATAATCTTTTTCTTTTAAATAAAATAACATATAGTTAATTTTGGTAGCCTATTCATAAGTTTCCCCTTGCAGAATCGATAGTGTATACATCTTGTTTAACAAATACCAAGTTACATTGCCGATATCGCACCAGTAAATTAATGGGTTGTACTAAAACTAAAGAAAAAACATCTTAAATTATGTACAACACAATACAATGGCTCCAGATAACCCGCCGATAGGCGGTAGGTGATTTACAAATTGGCCGTGTGGTCATCGGATTTTTGTCCATTCACAGGAATCAACCATATACTATCCTATCCTAATCAATGGCCATTGGTAATCATTTTTTGCCCGACCAATTATTCCATTTATTATCTAATATTGCTGTATTATAATTTAAGTAACAAATGACTAAACAAGTGTAGGGATATACAGAAAAAGTATATTGAAGGATGTGAAGTATTATAAAACTGAGTTTACTAACACTTTCCTTTTTAAACAGAAAATAGTTGTTTATACTTGCGTAATATATTATTTTAAAATCTGTCATTTTGACGAAGCAACTAATAATAAGTATGACAGGAGGTTTTCATTCCTAGTGGCATTGTGCCTAAAATGGGGGAAATTCCCTTAACATAAAATGCTACACCATAGCGTATATTGCACTTTCATGGTGAAAGAATGCAAAATTGTTATATGATGTGACGCATATAAAGTCTTGGTGTGGAATTGGATATAAAAGTAAAAGGAACCTAATAAACCAGATAATTCCAGGTTTTTAAAACACAAATGATGTCGAAAAATTTAAAAGGTTTTTTTATAGTAATACTGGCTATATGGATTCTAAATACAGAAATGTACATAATTTATAAACTAATACAGCTTATTAAAGTTTGCCAATTGCCAAGTGTAGTTTTAGATCCCTTCACAGATTTACCATTGTATACATACAAAACAACTCTTTTTAGCATAAATGGACGCTGAATATAAGCATGCACCGTGTTGCACCAAACACAAAATTGTGTAGCTGTTCAGACTATAGCCCCTCTGTGTTTAACTATTTACTTCTGTCTTCCGTTTTTCCGCATTTTATACTACCATGTAAAATAACTTTGGTCAAATTAACTTAATAAGACAAAATGCTGACGTATGCAGTATGAGGATGGCAGTGTTTCAGTGGCTATTATTAAAGTCGATATCCTTAAATTTCTACAAATATGCGTTTACCTTAGTTATGTAATTATGTGTTTACCTTAGTTATGTAATGAATATTTTTCTACTGATATCATAGATATTTATATATAAAATGTACGTTAAAATGTTAATTTGTATCTTATGCAGAAATGACCGATTCCAGTATGTTGATTGAACCACCTGTGGAGTTACTTTCCTCTCATTTGTTCAAAGATGATGTACCTGCAGAAGCTGAACTAACATTTCGGTATCTTACCTCACTACATGAGGAAGATGTTGTGCCCAGTCTCACAAGTACCTATCAATCTGTAAAGGAACTTTCAGATTACCTTGTAAAAATACTGACATCTGTTTTTTTGGTTAAAAAACCATTGGTTCATTCAAATTGGTTTGACTCCTTGAGTGAAATACATGCACTTTTCAAGTTAAATCTTCAGGATTCATTTGGTATTGTGGCTGAGGCATCAAAGAAACACGAAAAATCTTCTAAGCATGATCAAATCTACACTGCAATTAATGCAGTTTGCTACATGAATTCCAATGAATTCAAAGCCTGGTTGAAAAGTATACGTGGTTTTCAAATAAATATCCATGATGCAATGTACACTTCATGCTTTTTGCTGAATCCAGATTATGAAGGTTTTGCGGAAGCATTATCACCTGATGATGACAAGAAATTGAGTGAAAAGATGACACAAAAACGAAAACAGCTGCAACAATTTTTTGCATTTTTATTGAGGCGTAAGGCAAAATTTTTGTTATTTTGTTATCAGAATCAATTAATGTCTTCTACATCCTGGTATTTTTTGTTGCATTGATTTTTGTATCAATCCAACTAATTAAACCCCAAATCTTTGGGTGGAAGTCTGGTTTGGAACCTCTGGTTTGGACAAATTGTTAGATATACCACTATTAAATAAAGTCAGTAACATATTGATTGTTTTAATAAGATTAATAACAGTTTCAAGATGCAGCATTTATTAGAGTTGCCAAGTTACTTCATCACTCTTATTCCATGACTATAGAATTTTTTTTAAAACTCATAATAAACTCCATAATAGTTTTTATTCCAATAAAGTTCAAAAGTTAAACTTCATGTGAAATATAACATGACTTCTTTTTTAGCTCAACTGCAAATTATTATAAAACGATTATGAATTTCTGCAATTTTAAAATGGGCAAACAGTTTTCTCCTTAAAATATTGGTTTGTTATATTGTATTTTTGCTTAACAGCTTTTTATTACAGTTGATTCGAAATCATTGATTGAAATGGTGCCTAGGCGATGACGTAAAATCTACACGATGGCATAGGAACAATTGTGAGTTCATAAATGGACAGGATTCTGGAAATCAACCTTTTGGTGAGAAAACGTCTTTTTAAGTATGTTTCAGTAATATTTGAGTTAACCATTATTTTACAGGAGGTTTATTTAGTAACTGTATGAATAAACCAAGAGGCTCGGGTGAACTAATTCTAGTATGTTTCAGTAATATTTGAGTTAACCATTATTTTACAGGAGGTTTATTTAGTAACTGTATGAATAAACCAAGAGGCTCGGGTGAACTAATTCGCGATTTTGGCAGGGTAAGTTGGTGTCATTAAACTATGAAATACTTCCTGTGTGTAACGTCTGCGCTTACAACCCATGGACATAATTCCATGGAGAATGATGATGCTTAGAATTAGTTTAACTTCGGAGTTGTAAAAATTACATGGTCAATACCACTAATTATATGAACTAAATTAATTTAATTAATAATACCTAAACTGACTACTATATCTTTACAGAATATGATAATATTCAGTTTTTTCACATAGCAGTCATTTAAGTGATGCAATAAAGTGGCTTTGTAAATTGTAAATGATACACAACCTATATATTCAGGAAAGTGAATCTGGAAACATCCAAGTTCAACAAACTGCTCGACCAGTTCCCGCTGGGTTGATCATGAAGAGTGGACCAAGTAAGTTATGCTAACTTCTTTACACAATATTCAACCGATTATTCTGACAGAACAAAACACACCAATGCAAACTGCACGCGTAGTTGAACCAACCAGACCAGCTTCTTCATACCAGGTTATTATACAAACGTTGGTTTGAATCCATTTGTGGTAATAAATATGTACTATTTTCCCTATAAACAAAACTTCTAACAAAGATGACATTTATTTATGCCCTAAGTGCTGACACATCAGACATGTCGTGCTATAAACTACATGATTTTATTATTATTTTACTTTTCAGAGAGTTGGACTTGCAAGAATTGCTTCTTCTACCCACGAACAATTGGTTCGTAGTCTAGATTTGAAAAAAGAATCCGACAGAATGTAAGTTTCAAACTATATTTTACCTTCGTTGGTCTAACGAATGTTTTGTAGGAAAACATTTGATGTTTGGCCAGCACAGAACAGGACTGTGAGTTCTGTGCATTTGGCGCGATATGGATTCTTCTACCTTGGCAATTTGGACCGTGTCCAATGCTTCTCTTGCGGAGGAGTGTTGCGTAATTGGAATTATGGAGATAATGTAAATAAAGTACACCAAAATCATTTCCCACACTGCAGGTATGTTTGGTGCAATCTCTTGGACAACCTTAAGGACAAATGTGTATTAGAATTATCAAAATATCTTTAGTGGCCTTACAGGGTGAGTGATTGTATAAAAGAATTGACAAAGTAAAATAACCACAACCATTTTCCGAATTATGCTTGTACTGAGCTACCACATACCACCTATAGAATGGTGCAAGGTACAGAATCGAGAAATGTAGCGCTGCCTGTTCCCCCCAACCACAACCGACTCGTGGATCAAACATCCAGGAACCACCAGACCCAAGTGAGGCTGAGAAGGTGAATGACATGTGGGGCATTTTTTAAATATATATGGTTCAATAAACAAGACAATGTTCTGGTATTTTTGTTATACTTTGTTCACATGTATAGTGGATACAATATGTAACCCAGCTTAGCGAAAGATGAGGGGTTTGATTTATTATTGGTCAATATTGGCACTGATTTATTAATGCATCATGGTTTGTTTACATTAATTCCAACTATTTCCTTGAATTTTTTTGTTTAACTGATTTGCAGTTATCGATTAGTTCTTTTTCCTGTAATATTTTAACGATGTAGTTTAAAACCATACACACATTGTTAGCATTGACATTTTGAAAATGCATTAAATGTAAAACATTAATTTCAGCGGGACTTAGAGAACATGTTCAGGTGCCAATACCCAGTTAGTCCTTACATGAGGAATGAGGAAAGTCGATTGGAAACTTACAACCATCGCTGGCCTTCCACCAACATTCGTGCTACACCACAGCAGATTGCTAAGGCTGGATTCTTCTTTCTGGGTTCGTACTTGGTTTAAGTTTGGATCCGTATAAGTCGTGATCCGTGTAAGTTTAACAAAACCACAGTTGGTAAATCAAGATCAATAAAATGATGAGTAAAAATATATTATAGCTTCAGTAACACGACTGTGTGCGCAAGTTGATCCGACCACTGTATCTTAACGCCCCTTGCGTTTTTCCATTCATGGAAATTAACTTATGACATTAATTCGTTTATATTCCTAAAATGGAACCCTAACCTTTATTTCTAAATATAAATAAAGAACCATAATTCTAACACATAATGCTTATCTTTCCTACATAAATGTTGTATAAAGGTAATCGCTGTTGTGGTATAAATAATAAATAATTCAGCGACTACATTCTACCAAATAAACAGTGTTACATAGAATACACTTACCATACTGCGACAACTTAGAAAAATAACACAGGTGCTCGAGACCGTGTGAAGTGCTGGTATTGCAACGGAGGATTACAAAACTGGGACCCTGATGATGAACCATGGACAGAGCACGCAAAGTGGTTCCCTACGTAAGTCCTAGGGTCAAAGGGGATTTAATATATACACAACACACTGATATCAAAGACCTGCGATTTGGCAAATTTAAGATCTGTTTTACATTTCTAAAGGGCCAAATACATTGTATATATTAAAATCATATCATAACATTACACCACAGATTATATATAATGAAAGAATATGATAATATTACACCAGAGTAGGAGTTGCACAATATTATTAAAATTTGTGATATTATAGCCCACAGAGAGCTTAGCTTTGTACGCTTAGTACAGTATGGTAGACAGTTTCTGAGGAGAGTTTCAGGGAAATCCCCCATAATAACTTCTTTTCACTCTACTGTGAACAATAACACAGGATGCTTTAAAATACTTCTATCATTTCTTGTTGTATTTTCTTGTTTGCCGTATACAACAAAATCATAGTTCATATTGTCTAGTTTGTTCTTAACCCTTTAACTGCCGGCTGTTTTTCAGTTCATTTTTCGGCTAAGTAACCTTAGGTTAGAGGCTTCTGTACACAAAACTATTGATGTAAGCATGATATGATCAACAGAAAAGTTGTTCAGTAATAAATTTTCTTTTTATTTGCATTAATAAAATTTCGATGACGTCATACATTCTGCAATGACGTCATGTGTTACTATTTAGATCAACAAAAACTATCTTTTTTACTCATTTACAAACAAAACAGTATGTAGCAAAGTTATTTATGATTATCTTTGGAACATTTTTGTACTACTCTTTTTGTGATGACGTCACAATTTTACTGATGACGTCGTAATACGCAAATCGAAAAAAAAAATTTTTTTTTTTTTTACACTTGCCCAATAAAACACAAACACATAGCCACAGCAAAACAAAACTGATGCAAAACATCTTCAAAAAGGTTCTTCATTGCCAGAACTACACAAAAATGAAGCACAACTGCTTTCAGAATCATTATCAGCTAACAAAAGGACAGATTCTTCTGTTTTTACCCTCCATAAGCTCAAAAAAATAGCCTAATCCAAAATGTACAAGCCAAAAACGAATGGATTGTTTTCAAACTAACCAAGCGAACCATGACGACAATAGTTGAAAACTAATCGGGGACTAAAACCAAAATTAAAACTAATTAAAACAACCAAAACCACACATATTTTTATCATTTTTAAAACGCAAATAACTAAAAAATATCAAATGCAAACCTATATATCATCTTATATTGGCAAACGCAGAAATTATTCAGCTCTCCAGCGCCATCTCACTGATCAAAATCGGCCGTATACTTTTCTACTTATGTAATTTTCGGCGCTGTCGACTTGAGTCGACAGCGGCAGTTAAAGAGTTAATCTCATGGTAAGTTCTTCCCATCAGATGTGAATTCTTGCTTCAACGAAAGGGACCGGATTTTGTCCACCAGATGGTGTCGTTGTACCCCAACCTACCCCGACCCATACTAAGGGGGCCGTTTGACGTCCCGCCAAGAACCTCTGGTGAACGAAGACCCCAATCACCCCCGCCCCCCATAATAGACCACAGGGTAAATGGAACATAGTCTAAACAACATAACACCCAACACTGTATATTAAATAAATCATAGTTTGACATTCAATGAACAATTTCCGCCAGGGTTGTATTTCTTCCATGAATTGTAAAGACACAAATGTTGCATGTAAGGATGACATCATAACCCAATGGTATTTCATAGTATCAACGCGTCTAATATGCCACATACAATTTTATTATTTATCATTACAAGGAAAAAGTAATCAATATATCTTTTTATGTGTGTAATGAACAAAAAAGAATTTTATAAAAAAAGAAGTTGTCCAAAGTTTACTTAACATGATTATAAAGTATATCACACTTATTTAGACATGGTTATTACACCATTACTACGAAATTTATGTCGTCAGCACTACATTTTCCTCTGTTGCTGAGGGTTGATTGATTAAAATAAATGAACTGCAGTCCTTATTCTCACTTACGAAAATTAATTAATTTAGCATCAAAACTAACTTAGCAATTAGTGTTTTGAAAGTATTTTATTTCTATATTTAAAATATCTTTCATTGCTTATGGAACATGGGTACATCGAATGGCAAACTATGTCGCCTTTTAAACAAAAATAAAATGAACTAGATCAAGCACAGCAGCTTTTTTTCAACATCTCCATTTTCACAGGCTGAAGTGGCCAAACAGAATGAGAAACTGGCAAAGTTCATGGAGACAGATTTGGTGAAAGCCGCCGTTGAGATGGGCTTTGAAGTTGATGTCATCAAAAAAATGGTTAAAAGGTGAGCTAAGTCTTCAATTAGTTTACAAATATGTATATTTTATTTAAAGATACCAAGCTACATACCAAAATTGCTTGAACTGACAACAAAAAACAACTAGTTTTTCTGTGCTATCTTGATTTTGATAACTAATTATGTTACCCAATTGCTGATAATTAGTTTTGTTGGGGGAATTTTAGATGATTCCAAAGTTTTTTTGCAATT
>CH001384.1:282941-296709 GCA_000149265.1 Ciona savignyi | reverse complement strand
CACAGGTTTCCTTAAGCCGCCGGATAAAACTCCTAACCTCAAATCATTTTAATATCCGAAAATGTGATTGAAAATAAAAATAAAGGCAATAAATATGATTAAAAATAAAAAAAATACCAAATGCATATTTATTCGAATAGCTTCATAGAAATCTCATTTGATAGGTGTGATCCCAGTAGAAGAGAGCCAGATGGTAAATATTCGTAATGTGATTTTGTTATTACAATTCTCCATTGGGCATACTCTCAAGACACGAACTTCTAAAAATCACAGACCACGCAAGAGTAAACTAGCGCAAAACAACCTAAAATATAGCCAAGGTGACAAATAAGAAACATAATTGATAATACTTCTTCCGTGATAATGAACGGTTGTGCAAAGTTACCACTAATCGTAAACACCAAACGGCGAAATAAGGATCTGTTTTAAAGGATTAAATGTAGTCCATTCTTTAATTCGGAATTATCTAATCTAAAACATTCCAGTACTTTGTATAGGTTATGCATATTTATTTGATTTGCGGTGAAAAAGCGACCTTCAATTTGGAAATTTAAAGATAGACCAACCTACTTAGCTGAAGTAATTTGCTTCAGTTGACAACGAATTATGTGGCTTACCTCAATGGTGCTTTCTTTGTTCCACAGACAGCACGCACTTCGTTGATTTTGTATATATTCATGCGAGCAGGGGTCCCTAACCACAAATTGTATTTTATAAACCGAGTATGTAATTTATTGTTTCTGCAAGCATAAACGCATGGGTCCCATAGTTAACCAACCAAACTTATTTTCCATGTGCAGTTAAATAAAAGATAAAGGTCTTAAATTTATGAACATTTCACCACAAATTTTTTAAATTAAAGCTTCTTTTCAAGCGCTGTAGTGAAATGAAGCTAAATTCTCAAAACAGTCCGAATAAGTTTTTCATGGATTCGGGGAATCTCCTTGGGTTTAGTAGATAATTTTTTTGTTTTAACATATCTGGGTCATTTTATCTTACATTTCTTACAGTTTTAATCCGATTTGATTACTGCTTGTTGAAGATGTCGGGCGATATGCCATGCCTGTCACAATCATGATTTAGAACCAAATCATACTTTTGAGGGTATTTTTCTAGCTATTCTTTTCTCATTGGTAGGCCACAGCGGCTGCTACTGCACTAACATCCACCAAATCGGATTATTTTTTTAGGGTATTTCCCAAAGTTATTTTTTATTTCTTCTAATTGTTAAATCAGTAATTAATGCACTTACATTCCACCAAATCTGATTCAAATTGTAACAGCCGTTCAAGCGCTATGCCAAAAAAAGGCTATTTTTAGAAAAAAACGTTTTGCCTTTTAACGTCTCAGGGGGATTCCCCTGTATTTATTACCCACAATTTTGGTTTCTGCATATCTAGACCATGTTGTCTAACGAAAGGCTAAGTTTCATTACGATTCGATTATTCCTTCTGGTAGATGTCCGGGCGATATGGAGAAACCGTTTGAGCGGAATACCACAAAAAGTTTTTTTTTTCATAAAACATACCGTTTTGGTTTTAACGTCTCAGGGGAATTCCCCTAAGTTTATCACTTAAAATTTAGTTTCTGCATATCTAGACCATGTTGTCCAACAAATCACCAAGTTTCATTGCGATTCAATGAATCCTTTTGGTAGATTTCGGGGCGACACGCCATGCCTGTTAAGCGTTTGACGAAGAAAAAAAGCGGACAAAAAATATGTGTCCCATTTTTTAAATGGGACCCATGAATAAAGCGGACGCGGCCGCCAAACCTAAGCGAAAGAACAATATTAGGCCATCCAAATTTAACTAGAAAGTGTCAACCACGTGTTTATCCGCGCATGGATTCCCATAGTTAACGAACCAAACTTATTTTCCATGTGCGGTTAAATAAAAGATAAACGTCTTAAATTTATGAACATTTCACAAATGTTTTAAATTAAAGCTTCTTTTCAAACGCTGTAGTGGACAGCCCGATTTATTTTTTCATGGTTTCAGAAAATTCCCCAATTTTCCTATGTCATGCTCAAAGAAAACGTTGAATATGTGTGAGCAGTAAGCTTCATACAAAAGCTATTCTTCTAGCTCACTTGATTTCTGCAGAATGTTGATAAGACTTCTGTTTCCCTTGAACAGTATAGTTTGCTTGGTTGAAATCTTTTTATCCACTCTATAAACTTCGGTATGTTGCGCTTAAGTTTAAAATCACATCGGATAGTCGCCCCTGCAACGTTTGACAGTGTAAAGAAGGGTTGACCCTCTCTGTAACTAGCCTACACCGTTGAGCGATATTGAGAAAGTTTAACTTTCGATTTTGAGCGCGTGGTTAGAATGTATTGCTCCGAATCCGACCCTATTGACTAGTCCACACTGGTTCGAAAGTTAGTTTGTTTATTGTGAAACGTTGTCAATAAAACACATGAATAATTCAATGCACTTTACTTGTGAGCGTTTCGCTACGATTTGCGTCGAAATAACTTCGCGATGCTATTAATAGACAGTTCGTTTTCTTTAGTTTTTAAAGCTTGCCTACCGGTTCTTTGATTAAACCGGAAAATGCGACTTTTGTCCGGTTCTTCCTGTGACTTAACAACGAAGCAATGAAGCCCCGAAGACCGGGCACTTTAGACGCGCCGGCCGAACGCCGATGCGCCTTTTCCCGCCGGGCTCAACTTGTTCTCCCCTCCTCTCTCCGTGTGCGTTCTGTCTGAGTCCCTCTGAGTAGCCTACCCTCTGAGTTAGCCCCTTTAACGTCCAAAGACCTGGTTTTTAATGGCGTTAAAATTTTTGGTCCGCTAAAATACCCTCAAATAGATCAATCATCCCGTGTTGTGGTAATACAATATCGCCGATGAGAAACAGAACGAGTTGACCGTTCACTCGCGATAAGTAAATTTTTTGTGACGTCAGAGATTCTGCACCAGCCTCAAGGTTTAACTCGTGACGTCATAATCAGCTGACCAACCGCAAATTCTTTTTTATAGTTTAAGGCAGGGACAATCATATTTCAGGAACATCTCTTCGTTTTTAACTTAATTACCCTAAGTAAATGTTTTCTTTCTTTTAATTGGCACAAAGTGTCTAATGGTCTAAGGTTTCACCAAATCTGATACAAGTTGGAGCAGACGTTTAAGCGCTATATGCCACAAAAAGCTAATTTATTGAAAAAAAAACTTTTTGGATTTTTACGTCTCAGGGGAATTTCCCTGGATTCATTGCCCAAAATTTTGATTTCTGCATATCTAGACCATGTTCTCTTACAAATGTCAAATTGTCATTGCGATTCCATTTCACCTTTTGGAAGATGTCGGGGCGACATGGCATGCTTGTCACAATCATGATTTGAGAACAAAATCCTATTTTTAAGGTATTTCCCCATGTATTTTTTTTATTTCTTCTAAGTGGTAAATCAGTGAATAATGCACTTACATTCCAGAAAATGTGATTCAAATTGGAGCATCCGTTTAAGCGCTATGCCCCCAAAATTTTTTTTTAGAAAATAATACCGTTTTGGTTTTTAACGTCCCAGGGGAATTTCCCTGGATTTATCACCCAAAATTTTAGTTTCTGTATATCTAGACCATGTTGTCTAACAAATACCAAAGTTTGATTACGATTCCGTTTTTTCTTCTGGTAGA
This sequence comes from Ciona savignyi, assembly GCA_000149265.1. Lineage (NCBI taxonomy): Eukaryota > Metazoa > Chordata > Ascidiacea > Phlebobranchia > Cionidae > Ciona > Ciona savignyi. Next base: position 293,069 of record CH001384.1, on the reverse strand, counting down.
TGTCAGGGCGACATGTGGTAGATGTCAGGGCGACATGGCGCGCTTGTCACAATCATGATTTGAGAACAAAATCTTATTGTTTAGGGTATTTCCCTAAGTAGTTTTTTTTATTTCGTCTAAGCGTTACATCAGTTACTAATGTACTTACATTTCACCAATTCTGATTTAAATTGGAGCTGTCGTTCAAGCGCTATGCCCCAAAAAGCTAGTTTTTTAGAAAAAAAAACACCGTTTTGGTTTTAACGTCCCAGGGGAATTCCCCTTGTTTTATCTCCCAAAATTTTGGTTTAAAACTTTACACTTAGGATTCAATTTCTTTAAAAACAAAGATATGTTCCTGAAAAAAAAGAAAAAAAGAAAATGGGACCCATAATAAGTGACTCATGTTATGTAATAATTCAAGTTTTAATCTGATATGTAGACTGCTTATTGGAGATGTCGGTGCGATGTGGCATGTCTGTCACAATAGTAATTCAGGGACATATCTTTGTTTTTAAAGAAATTACCCTATGTAATTTTTTTTCTTTTCTTTAATTGGCACAGAGTGTCTAATGGTCTAACATTTTACCGAATCTGATCAAAATTAGAGTAGTTAAGACCAAACATGCTGTGTCACGCTTTTGACGAGAAAAAAAGGCGGACCAAAACAATATGTTTCCCATTTTGTCCAAATGGGACCCATAATTATCTAGCCCACACTCAAACCTTTTTAAGGTGATGTAAAAAAGTGATGTGTAATGGTGTTGAATTGAACGGTTTTTACATCAGTCTTTTCTCAGTTTCATAACTTCTGAAAAACTGAGACCATCGCTGATTCAAAGTATTTAATACTCGAACATTTGCTTACTTTTATACGGCAAACAGATCCTTCCAGTTTGGTGTCAAATGACCAAATGGTTAAAACAAAATGGCTAAACCACGAATCGCGGCTCATTGCTTGATATCTTCGCTGAATTTTCCCTCATCATGCTAGAAGAAAACGTTGAATATGTGTGAGGAGTAAGCTTCATTCAAAAGCTATTCTTCTAGCTCACTTGATTTCTGCAGAATGTTGATAAGACTTCTGTTTCCCTTGAACAGTATAGTTTGCTTGGTTGAAATCGTTTTATCCACTCTATAAACTTCGGTATGTTGCGCTTAAGTTTAAAATCACGTCGGATAGTCGCTCCTGCAACGTTTGACAGTGTAAAGAAGGGTTGACCCTCTCTGTAACTACACCGTTGAGCGATGTTGAGAAAGTTTAACTTTCGATTCTGAGCGCGTGGTTAGAATGTAGTGCTCCGAATCCGACCCTATTGACTACTGGTTCGAAAGATAGTTTGTTTATTGTGAAACGTTGTCAATGAAACACCCGAATAATTCAATGCACTTTATTTGTGAACGCTTCGCTGCGATTTGCGTCGAAATAACAGCGCGATGCGATTAATAGACAGTTCGTTTTCTTTAGTTTTTAAAGCTTGCCAATCGGTTCTTTGATTAAACCGGAAAATGCGACTTTTGTCCGGTTCTTCCTGTGACTTAACAACGAAGCAATGAAGCCCCGAAGACCGGGCACTTTAGACGCGCCGGCCGAACGCCGATGCGCCTTTTCCCGCCGGGCTCAACTTGTTCTCCCCTCCTCTCTCCGTGTGCGTTCTGTCCCTCTGAGTACCCTCTGAGTTAGCCCCTTTAACGTCCAAAGACCTGGTTTTTAAATGCGTTAAAATTCTTGGTCCGCTAAAATAAATTTTTTTTAAAGGCGTTAATAGCCTAAAAGAGATCAATCATCCGGTGTTGTGGTAATACAATATCTCCGATGAGAAACAGAACGAGTTGACCGTTCACTCGCGATAAGTATATTGTTTGTGTCGTCAGAGATTCTGCACCAGCCCCAAGGTTTAACTCGTGACGTCATCATCATCTGACCAACCGCAAATTCTTTATTTATAGTTTGAGGCGTTCTAGGATAATTTGCGGTTTTGTTGCGCAGAATGACGTCACCTTTTAGCAGATTCTTGAATAATTGCGATGAATTGATGAAAAGCCCTGCCCAACCTCACCCAGTGTTGCCGTAACCTCACCCAGTATTGCCGCACAACCTCACCCAGTAATGCAGCACAACCTAACCCAGTATTGCTGCACAACCTCACCAAGTATTGCCGCACAACCTCACCCAGTATTGCCGCACAACCTCACCCAGTATTGCCGCACAACCTCACCCAGTATTGCCGCACAACCTCACCCAGTATTGCCGCACAACCTCACCAAGTATTACCGCACAATCTTACCCAGTATTGCTGCACAACCTCACCCAGTATTGCCGCACAACCTTACGCAGTATTGCCGCACAACCTCACCCAGTATTGCCGCACAACCTTACCCAGTATTGCCGCACAACCTCGCCCAGTATTGCTGCACAACCTCACCTAGTATTGCCGCACAACCTCACCCAGTATTGCCGCACAACCTTACCCAGTATTGCTGCACAACCTCACCCAGTATTGCCGCACAACCTTACCCAGTATTGCCGCACAACCTTACCTAGTATTGCTGCACAACCTCAACAAGTATTGCCGCACAACCTTACCCAGTGTTGCCGCACAACATTAACCAGTATTGCCGCACAACATTAACCAGTATTGCTGCACAACCTTACCTAGTGTTGCCACACAACCTTACCCAGTATAGCCGTTCAACATTAACCAGTATTACTGCACAACCTTACCCAGTGTTGCCACACAAACTCACCCAGTATTGCCGCACAACCTTACCCAGTATTTCCGAACAACCTTACCCAGTATTGCCGCACAACCTTACCCAGTATTGCCGCACAACCTTACCCAGTATTGCCGCACAACCTTACCCAGTATTGCCGCACAACCTTACCCAGCATTGCCGCACAACATCAACCAGTATTGCCCCCAACCTTGTATTGCCGCACAACCTCACCCAGAAAATCTTTTCTGCGATTTAATGTTATGGTACCTTAATTGGAGGTATGTGTAACTCAAACTTATGGTCTTACGAAGCATGTTTGTGTAACTATAACATATTCTTCCTTAAATTATCGATTTGTTTATTATGTGTATAAGCTTCGTAATTAAGAAGGTTTAATATTATGATTATTCTTACATGATTTGTACTTCCTGTTAATTTGTATCCATGAAAGTGATTTTCATTTTGTAAGCGACTCTGAGCTCCTATAGTTTGCTCAATGTGATCACATTCTTATCTTGTATATCATTTTCAATTTCGAGTATGGATACAAATCAATATTTACTGTCATTTACGTATAAGCATGTACAATATAAATAAATCCGTTTGTCTCTTTATCAAATTCAATGTACCCATACTATGCTATAATGTATTTTAGGTTTTTGCATATTAATTATTTTGTGATTTTAAACAATATTTGGCTGCAACACACGAACGCCGAAGCGTGCTGGGCTGCATAAATGCGGGATTTCTCCCAAAAATTGTAAATATTGTTGTTAATTTTGGTAATTTAACTTAGCTTTAATAACTCACTGAATTAAAAAATAAAATAACGTTTTCGATTATCTACAAACTTAAATTCATTGATCGTTTTCACTTGCAAAACAAACAAATAAAAATTTAGCTTTATAAAGTGTTATTTTATTGAAGGATATTTAGTTAATATCGTGCATGGTAAAAAATGAACACGGCAACAAGAACGGTCGGTGCAACCGTGTACCTAGGTTGTCCCATTACACCGACGTATCATCCTTTTTATGGAAAATCTTGCAGTCCAACTAGAAAATGTGCAAGATTTATTACGTTTAGTAGTTTAGTTTAGTTTTTGTTTCGATAAATGACCTTCGATAAAAATTTGGAAACCGGAAAAAAACGACAGTCGTTAGAAAGTCTAAAAAAACAATCAACTCTCAAGTTTCGGTATATTATAGACGTGGCCGCTAAACTCACATAAAAAATAAATGTTTATAAAATATTACACTAAGCCTTAAAGAAAAGTGTGCGGTAAATCGACCCGTGCAATAGGGAGCCGGCTTTAGGAAAAGGAGTGGCCCGAAATGTGTGAGCCACAGTGAAAAAAAATGAAATTGCACAAAAAAGTACTAATTACCAGGAAGTTAGACCCATTTGCAGTTTAAATTTAAGTTTAAAACTTGTTCGTTAAAACCACCTAGTTATTCGTAAACGTTAACGGTAAACTTTGTGTCCATAAATAACTATGTATAATCGTGTTGATCTGTGGTAACGCAAGGTGTCATCACACCGGAAATATTTGGAAGCAAATACATAAGCGGGCGTTATCACACAGGTTTCCTTAAGCCGCCGGATAAAACTCCTAACCTCAAATCATTTTAATATCCGAAAATGTGATTGAAAATAAAAATAAAGGCAATAAATATGATTAAAAATAAAAAAAATACCAAATGCATATTTATTCGAATAGCTTCATAGAAATCTCATTTGATAGGTGTGATCCCAGTAGAAGAGAGCCAGATGGTAAATATTCGTAATGTGATTTTGTTATTACAATTCTCCATTGGGCATACTCTCAAGACACGAACTTCTAAAAATCACAGACCACGCAAGAGTAAACTAGCGCAAAACAACCTAAAATATAGCCAAGGTGACAAATAAGAAACATAATTGATAATACTTCTTCCGTGATAATGAACGGTTGTGCAAAGATACCACTAATCGTAAACACCAAACGGCGAAATAAGGATCTGTTTTAAAGGATTAAATGTAGTCCATTCTTTAATTCGGAATTATCTAATCTAAAACATTCCAGTACTTTGTATAGGTTATGCATATTTATTTGATTTGCGGTGAAAAAGCGACCTTCAATTTGGAAATTTAAAGATAGACCAACCTACTTAGCTGAAGTAATTTGCTTCAGTTGACAACGAATTATGTGGCTTACCTCAATGGTGCTTTCTTTGTTCACAGACAGCACGCCTTCGTTGATTTTGTATATATTCATGCGAGCAGGGTCCCTAACCACCAATTGTATTTTATAAACCGAGTATGTAATTTATTGTTTCTGCAAGCATAAACGCATGGGTCCCATAGTTAACCAACCAACCCTTTTTTTATGTGCAATTAAATAAAAGATAAACGTCTTAAACTTATGAACATTTCACCACAAATGTTTTAAATTAAAGCTTCTTTTCAAGCGCTCCCTAACCACATTTTGTATTTTATACAATGAGTATGTAGTTTTTGTTTCTGCAAGCATAAACGCATGGGTCCCATAGTTATTAAACCAAACTTCTTTTCCATGTGTAGTTAAAACAAATATTAAACGTCTTAAATTTACGAACATTTTAACCATAAATATTTTAAATTAAACCTTCTTTTCAAGCGTTGAAGTGAAATGAAGCTAAATTGGCAAAACAGCCCGATTTAGTTTTTCATGGTTTTAGGGAAATCCCCTAGGTTTAGTAGATAAGTTTCTGTTTTTACATATGTGGGTCATGTTATGTAACAATTCTTAAAGTTTTAATCTGATTTGTCGACACCTTGTTGGAGATGTCAGTGCGATATGGCATGCCTGTCACAATCATATTTTTGGAACATCTCTTCGTTTTTAACTTAATTACCCTAAGTAAATGTTTTCTTTCTTTTAATTGGCACAAAGTGTCTAATGGTCTAACGTTTCACCAAATCTGATAAAAGTTGGAGCAGCCGTTTAAGCGCTATATGCCACAAAAAGCTAATTTATTGAAAAAAAAACTTTTTGGATTTTTACGTCTCAGGGGAATTTCCCTGGATTCATTGCCCAAAATTTTGATTTCTGCATATCTAGACCATGTTCTCTTACAAATGTCAAATTGTCATTGCGATTCCATTTCACCTTTTGGAAGATGTCGGGGCGACATGGCATGCTTGTCACAATCATGATTTGAGAACAAAATCCTATTTTTAATGTATTTTTTTTATTTCTTCTAAGTGGTAAATCAGTGAATAATGCACTTACATTCCAGAAAATGTGATTCAAATTGGAGCATCCGTTTAAGCGCTATGCCCCAAAAAAATTTTTTGTGATTCAAATTGGAGCATCCGTTTAAGCGCTATGCCCCCAAAAAAAACTTTTCGGATTTTTACGTCTCAGGGGAATTCCCCTGGATTTATCACCCAAAATTTTAGTTTCTGTATATCTAGACCAGGGGCGTGCAACATACGGCCCGCGGGCCACAGCACGGCCCGCGGTACCTTTTTATTTGGCCCGCTACAAACTTCGTACTTTGTAGCCTCACAGTTTAAAAACTTTTTCTAAATTGTAACGGCATCATTGGCATTTTTAAAGACAGTATAAGACTACCTCACACTCCGATTAAACTTTGTTTACAATACTGTGACGACCTCCCATTGTTACAGAATAATGTGCGTTGTGTGAATATTTCCTTGTTCCGGCAGTGGGTGCATGTTATTATACGAAAAAGCTTTTTCAAGGTAGTTACAAAACTGAGCATCAAGAAAGCTGAAACAATTGCCGAAAAAGGAAAGCCGTCATAAAAAATTATGAGTTATTCGATGGTCTGGCCCCCAGTATCTCCATACTTTTACGTTGTGGTCCATTGCGCTAAACAGTTGCACGCCCCTGATCCAGACCATGTTGTCTAACAAATACCAAAGTTTGATTACGATTCCGTTTTTTCTTCTGGTAGATGTCAGGGCGACATGGCGCGCTTGTCACAATCATGATTTGAGAACAAAATCTTATTGTTTAGGGTATTTCCCTAAGTAATTTTTTTATTTGGTCTAAGCGTTCAATTAGTTACTAATGTACTTACATTTCACCAATTCTGATTTAAATTGGAGCTGTCGTTCAAGCGCTATACCCCAAAAAGCTAGTTTTTTTTAGAAAAAATACCGTTTTGGATTTTAACGTCCCAGGGGAATTCCCCTTGTTTTATCTCCCAAAATTTTGGTTTAGAAAACATTTACATAGGGTAATTTCTTTAAAAACAAAGATATGTTCCTGAAAAAAAAGAAAAAAAAATGGGACCCATAATAAGTGACTCATGTTATGTAACAATTCAAGTTTTAATCTGATTTGTAGACTGCTTATTGGAGATGTCGGTGCGATGTGGCATGCCTGTCACAATAGTAATTCAGGGACATATCTTTGTTTTTAAAGAAATTACCCTATGTAATTTTTTTTCTTTTCTTTAATTGGCACAGAGTGTCTAATGGTCTAACATTTTACCGAATCTGATCAAAATTAGAGTAGTTAAGACCAAACATGCGTGTCACGCTTTTGACGAGAAAAAAAGGCGGACCAAAACAATATGTTTCCCATTTTGTCCAAATGGGACCCATAATTATCTAGCCCACACTCAAACCTTTTTAAGGTGATGTAAAAAAGTGATGTGTAATGGTGTTGAATTGAACGGTGTTTTACATCAGTCTTTTCTCAGTTTCACAACTTCTAAAAAACTGAGACCATCGCTGATTCAAAGTATTTAATACTCGAACATTTGCTTACTTTATATACGGCTTAAACAGATTAACTTCTCAGTTTGGTGTCAAATGACCAAATGTTTTCAAACGCTGTAGTGGCTAAACCACGATTTATTTTTTCATTGTTTCAGAAAATTCCCCGAATTTTCCTATGTCATGCTCAAAGAAAACGTTGAATATGTGTGAGCAGTAAGCTTCATACAAAAGCTATTCTTCTAGCTCACTTGATTTCTGCAGAATGTTGATAAGACTTCTGTTTCCCTTGAACAGTATAGTTTGCTTGGTTGAAATCTTTTTATCCACTCTATAAACTTCGGTATGTTGCGCTTAAGTTTAAAATCACATCGGATAGTCGCCCCTGCAACGTTTGACAGTGTAAAGAAGGGTTGACCCTCTCTGTAACTAGCCTACACCGTTGAGCGATATTGAGAAAGTTTAACTTTCGATTTTGAGCGCGTGGTTAGAATGTATTGCTCCGAATCCGACCCTATTGACTAGTCCACACTGGTTCGAAAGTTAGTTTGTTTATTGTGAAACGTTGTCAATAAAACACATGAATAATTCAATGCACTTTACTTGTGAGCGTTTCGCTACGATTTGCGTCGAAATAACTTCGCGATGCTATTAATAGACAGTTCGTTTTCTTTAGTTTTTAAAGCTTGCCTACCGGTTCTTTGATTAAACCGGAAAATGCGACTTTTGTCCGGTTCTTCCTGTGACTTAACAACGAAGCAATGAAGCCCCGAAGACCGGGCACTTTAGACGCGCCGGCCTAACGCCGATGCGCCTTTTCCCACCGGGCTCAACTTGTTCTCCCCTCCTCTCTCCGTGTGCGTTCTGTCTGAGTCCCTCTGAGTACCCTCTGAGTTAGCCCTTTTAACGTCCAAAGACCTGAATTTGAAATGCGTTAAATTTTTGGTCCGCTAAAATAAAAAAAAATTAAAAGCGTTAAAATTCTTGGTCCGCTAAAATAAAAAAAATTAAAAGCGTTAAAATTCTTGGTCCACTAAAATAAAAAAAATTTAAAAGCGTTAAAATTCTTGGTCCGCTAAAATAAATTTTTTTTAAAAGTGTTAAAATCCTTGGTCCGCTAAAATAGATCAATCACCCGGTGTTGTGGTAATACAATATCTCTGATGAGAAACAGAACGAGTTGACCGTTCACTCGCGATAAGTAAATTGTATGTGTCGTCAGAGATTATGCACCAGCCTCAAGGTTTAACTCGTGACGTCATCATCATCTGACCAACCGCCTTACTCAGTATTGCCGCCTACCTCACCCAGTATTGTCGCACAAGCTCACCCAGTATTGCTGCACAACCTCACCCAGTATTGTCGCACAACCTAACCCAGTATTGTCGCACAAGCTCACCCAGTATTGCTGCACAACCTCACCCAGTATTGTCGCACAACCTCACACAGTATTGCTGCACAAGCTTACCCAGTATTGCTGCACAACCTCACACAGTATTGCTGCACAAGCTCACCCAGTATTGTCGCTCAACATAACACAGTATAGCTGCACAAGCTCACCCAGTATTGTCGCACAACCTCACCCAGTATTGCTGCACAACCTCACCCAGTATTGACGCACAACCTCACCCAGTATTGCCGCACAACCTTACTCAGTATTGCTGCACAAGCTCACCCAGTATTGCTGCACAAGCTCACCCAATATTGTCGCACAACCTAACACAGTATAGCTACATAAGCTCATCCAGTATTGTCGCACAACCTCACCCAGTATTGCTGCACAACCTCACCCAGTATTGACGCACAACCTCACCCAGTATTGCCGCACACCCTTACTAAGTATTGCTGCACAAGCTTACCCAGTATTGCTGCACAAGCTCACCCAGTATTGTCGCAAAACCTAACACAGTATAGCTGCACAAGCTCACCCAGTATTGTCGCACAACCTCACCCAGTATTGCTGCACAACCTCACACAGTATTGTCGCACAACCTCACACAGTATTGCTGCACAAGCTTACCCAGTATTGCTGCACAACCTCACCCAGTATTGACGCACAACCTCACCCAGTATTGCCGCACAACCTTACTAAGTATTGCTGCACAAGCTTACCCAGTATTGCTGCACAACCTCACGCAGTATTGACGCACAACCTCAGCTAGTATTGCCGCACAACCTTACTCGATCAGTATTGCCGCACAACCTCACCCAGTATTGCTACACAACCTCACCCAGTATTGTTTCACAACCTCACACAGTATTGCTGCACAACCTCACACAGTATTGCTGCACAAGCTTACCTAGTATTGCTGCACAACCTCACCCAGTATTGTCGTACAACCTCACCCAGTATTGCTGTACAACCTCACCCAGTATTGCCGCACAACCTTACCCAGTATTGCTGCACAACCTCACCCAGTATTGTCGCACAACCTCACACAGTATTGCTGCACAAGCTTACCCAGTATTGTCGTACAACCTCACCCAGTATTGCTGCACAACCTCACCCAGTATTGACGCACAACCCCACCCAGTATTGCCGCACAACCTCACCCAGTATTGCTGCACAAGCTTACCCAGTATTGCTGCACAACCTCACCCGGTAATGCTGCACAACCTCACCCAGTATTGCTACACAACCTCACCCAGTATTGCCGTACAACCTCACCCAGTATTGCCGTAAAAAATTACCCAGTATTGCCGTACAACCGTGGGATC
>CH001384.1:223630-246163 GCA_000149265.1 Ciona savignyi | reverse complement strand
AATTTTAAACAATTTTTGGCTGCAACACACGAACGCCGAAAGGTGCTGGGCTGCATAAATGCGGGATTTCTCCCAAAAATTGTAAATATTGTTGTTAATTTTGGTAATTTAACTTAGCTTTAATAACTCACTGAATTAAAAAATAAAATAACGTTTTCGATTATCTACAAACTTAAATTCATTGATCGTTTTCACTTGCAAAACAAACAAATAAAAATGTAGCTTTATAAAGTGTTATTTTATTGAAGGATATTTAGTTAATATCGTGCATGGTAAAAAATGAACACGGCAACAAGAACGGTCGGTGCAACCGTGTACCTAGGTTGTCCCATTACACCGACGTATCATCCTTTTTATGGAAAATCTTGCAGTCCAACTAGAAAATGTGCAAGATTTATTACGTTTAGTAGTTTAGTTTAGTTTTTGTTTCGATAAATGACCTTCGATAAAAATTTGGAAACCGGAAAAAAACGACAGTCGTTAGAAAGTCTAAAAAAACAATCAACTCTCAAGTTTCGGTATATTAGACGTGGCCGCTAAACTCACATAAAAATAAATGTTTATAAAATATTACACTAAGCCTTAAAGAAAAGTGTGCGGTAAATCGACCCGTGCAATAGGGGGCCGGCTTTAGGAAAATGAGTGGCCCGAAATGTGTGAGCCACAGTGAAAAAAAAAAACAAAAATGAAATTGCACAAAACAGTACTAATTACCAGGAAGTTAGACCCATTTGCAGTTTAATTTTAAGTTTAAAACTTGTTCGTTAAAACCGCCTAGTTATTCCTAAACGTTAACGGTAAACTTTGTGTCCATAAATAACTATGTATAATCGTGTTGATCCGTGGTAAAGCAAGGTGTTATCACACCGGAAATATTTAGAAGCAAATACATAAGCGGGCGTTATCACACAGGTTTTCTTAAGCCGTCGGATAAAATATGAACGGTTGTGCAAAGATACCACTAATCGTAAACACCAACCGACAAAATAAGGATCTGTTTTAAAGAATTAAATGTAGTCCATTCTTTAATTCGGAATTCCCTAATCCAAAACATTCCAGTTCTTTGTATAGGTTATGCATATTTATTTGATTTGCGGTGGAAAAGCGACCTTCAATTTGGAAATTTAAAAATAGACCAACCTACCTAGCTGAAGTAATTTGCTTCAGTTGTTGACAGCGAATTCTGTGGCTTTACCTCAATGGTGCTTTCTTTGTTCACAGACAGCACGCCTTCGTTGATTTTTTATATATTCATGCGAGCAGGGTCCCTAACCACAAATTGTATTTTATAAACCGAGTATGTAGTTTATTGTTTCTGCAAGCATAAACGCATGGGTCCCATAGTTAACCAACCAAACTTATTTTCCATGTGCAGTTAAATAAAAGATAAAGGTCTTAAATTTATGAACATTTCACCACAAATTTTTTAAATTAAAGCTTCTTTTCAAGCGCTGTAGTGAAATGAAGCTAAATTCTCAAAACAGTCCGAATAAGTTTTTCATGGATTCGGGGAATCTCCTTGGGTTTAGTAGATAATTTTTTTGTTTTAACATATCTGGGTCATTTTATCTTACATTTCTTACAGTTTTAATCCGATTTGATTACTGCTTGTTGAAGATGTCGGGCGATATGCCATGCCTGTCACAATCATGATTTAGAACCAAATCATACTTTTGAGGGTATTTTTCTAGCTATTCTTTTCTCATTGGTAGGCCACAGCGGCTGCTACTGCACTAACATCCACCAAATCGGATTATTTTTTAGGGTATTTCCCAAAGTTATTTTTTATTTCTTCTAATTGTTAAATCAGTAATTAATGCACTTACATTCCACCAAATCTGATTCAAATTGTAACTGCCGTTCAAGCGCTATGCCAAAAAAAGGCTATTTTTAGAAAAAAACGTTTTGCCTTTTAACGTCTCAGGGGGATTCCCCTGTATTTATTACCCACAATTTTGGTTTCTGCATATCTAGACCATGTTGTCTAACGAATGGCTATGTTTCATTACGATTCCATTACTTCTTCTGGTAGATGTCCGGGCGATATGGAGAAACCGTTTGAGCGGAATACCACAAAAAGTTTTTTTTTTCATAAAACATACCCGTTTTGGTTTTAACGTCTCAGAGGGAATTCCCCCTAAGTTTATCACTTAAAATTTGGTTTCTGCATATCTAGACCATGTTGTCCAACAAAATCACCAAGTTTCATTGCGATTCAATGAATCCTTTTGGTAGATTTCGGGGCGACACGCCATGCCTGTTAAGCGTTTGACGAAGAAAAAAAGCGGACAAAAAATATGTGTCCCATTTTTTAAATGGGACCCATGAATAAAGCGGACGCGGCCGCCAAAACCTAAGCGAAAGAACAATATTAGGCCATCCAAATTTAACTAGAAAGTGTCAACCACGTGTTTATCCGCGCATGGATTCCCATAGTTAACGAACCAAACTTATTTTCCATGTGCGGTTAAATAAAAGATAAACGTCTTAAATTTATGAACATTTCACAAATGTTTTAAATTAAAGCTTCTTTTCAAACGCTGTAGTGGACAGCCCGATTTATTTTTTCATGGTTTCAGAAAATTCCCCAATTTTCCTATATCATGCTCAAAGAAAACGGTGATTATGTGTGAGCAGTAAGCTTCATACAAAAGCTATTCTTCTAGCTCACTTGATTTCTGCAGAATGTTGATAAGACTTCTGTTTCCCTTGAACAGTATAGTTTGCTTGGTTGAAATCTTTTTATCCACTCTATAAACTTCGGTATGTTGCGCTTAAGTTTAAAATCACGTCGGATAGTCGCTCCTGCAACGTTTGACAGTGTAAAGAAGGGTTGACCCTATCTGTAACTACACCGTTGAGCGATATTGAAAAGTTTAACTTTCGATTCTGAGCGCGTGGTTAGAATGAAGTGCTCCGAATCCGACCCCATTGACTACTGGTTCGAAAGTTAGTTTGTTTATTGTGAAACGTTGTCAATGAAACACCCGAATAATTCAATGCACTTTACTTGTGAGCGTTAATTCGCTACGATTTGCGTCGAAATAACTTCGCGATGCTATTAATAGACAGTTCGTTTTCTTTACTTTTTAAAGATTGCCTACCGGTTCTTTGATTAAACCGGAAAATGCGACTTTTGTCCGGTTCTTCCTGTGACTTAACAACGAAGCAATGAAGCCCCGAAGACCGGACACTTTAGACGCGCCGGCCGAACGCCGATGCGCCTTTTCCCGCCGGGCTCAACTTGTTCTCCCCTCCTCTCTCCGTGTTCGTTCTGTCTGAGTCCCTCTGAGTACCCTCTGAGTTAGCCCTTTTAACGTCCAAAGACCTGGATTTTAAATGCGTTAAATTTTTGGTCCGCTAAAATAAAAATAAAAATTAAAAGCGTTAAAATTCTTGGTCCGCTAAAATAAAAAAAATTAAAAGCGTTAAAATTCTTGGTCCGCTAAAATAAAAAAAATTTAAAAGCGTTAAAATTCTTGGTCCGCTAAAATAAAAAAAATTAAAAGCGTTAAAATTCTTGGTCCGCTAAAATAAAAAAAATTTAAAAGCGTTAAAATTCTTGGTCCGCTAAAATATTTTTTTTTAAAAGTGTTAAAATCCTTGGTCCGCTAAAATAGATCAATCATCCGGTGTTGTGGTAATACAATATCTCGATGAGAAACAGAACGAGTTGACCGTTCACTCGCGATAAGTAAATTGTATGTGTCGTCAGAGATTCTGCACCAGCCTCAAGGTTTAACTCGTGACGTCATCATCATCTGACCAACCGCCTTACTCAGTATTGCTGCACAACCTCACCCAGTATTGTCGCACAACCTCACCCAGTATTGTCGCACAACCTCACACAGTATTGCTGCACAAGCTTACCCAGTATTGCTGCACAACCTCACACACTATTGCTGCACAAGCTCACCCAGTATTGTCGCACAACCTAACACATTGTATAGCTGCACAAGCTCACCCAGTACTGTCGCACAACCTCACCCAGTATTGTCGCACAACCTCACACAGTATTGCTGCACAAGCTTACCCAGTATTGCTGCACAACCTCACCCAGTATTGACGCACAACCTCACCTAGTAAGCTTACCCAGTATTGCTGTACAATCTCACCCAGTATTGCTGCACAACCTCACCCAGTATTGACACACAACCTCAGCTAGTATTGTCGCACAACCTTACGCGATCAGTATTGCCGCACAACCTCGTTACTGACTGCACAATGTAATCTGACGATTGTCCTGCATTAAAACACCATCCAACCTGCATTTTCCACTTATACAGATAAAAATTAGTTTTCACAAATCTTAAAGAAATCATTTTATTTTAATGCTTTGTCCTTTTTGTCCATGGAATATAAAAGGATAATAAAAGGATATTCGTGTTTATCTCCGGGAATGGGAAAACGCAATGGGCGATAATACACAGCCAATCCTCGGATTACCTCGTGCCCACCGTCGGGTTACGGGAGCTTCACGATTTTATTACAGTGATGTTACTTGTATTCGTGCCAACAGTAAAAGAACAACGAAATAATGGATTAAACACAACGTGGTTAAAACACAAGAAAAAGGCAGAGCCCGCTTCGGTTCATAGACCGTGACGTAGCCAGATCGCTACATTACTCCCCCCAGAAGCGGATTTATCATTTTTTTGGAGGCCGTCCTCTTTTTTTTCGGTTTAGCGACTGTGACAGGTTGTGTACGGTCAACGACGGCAGGCTTAAGGCGGTCAATGGATACATTTTGAGGTTTTCCAGAAATATCTACTGTAAAGTATTTTTCACTGCACTTTAACACTTTAAACGGGCCATCATATGGAGGGTTTAAAGGAGGACGATATGCGTCTTTGCGAACAAAAACAAATTCACAGTTATAAAGTGAACGCGGAATTGACACAGGATAAACGCGATGTCGTGACATTGCTACTGGCAATACATTTTTAACTGAATTGCGTAATGAACGTAGAAATTCTAATGGTTCAGCGGCATTGCGTATTGCACTGGGAAAATCACCAGGTAGCGTAATTGTGGTTCCATACAACAATTCTGCACTTGTCGTTTTGAGATCCTCCTTTGGCATGGTTCGGATTCCTAACAGAACCCACGGCAGCTCGTCTATCCAATTAGGGGTGTTCATCCGGGCCATTAGTGAGCTTTTAAGGTGTCTATAGAACCGTTCAACCAAACCGTTCGCTTGAGCGTGAAATGCTGTGGTGCAGTTTTGTTTGATACCCATCAACTGGGTAACTGTTGTCCAAAGTTGCGACGTGAATTGTGCTCCTCTATCTGAAGAGATCTCGGTTGGAACACCATATCGAGCGACCCAGTGGAATATAAGTGCTCGCGCACAAGTCTCTGTGGTCGCATCTGGGATGGGGATTGCTTCCGGCCACCTGCTAAATCGATCAACAATGGTAAACAGATATCTGTTGCCGCGAGATGGCGCAAGCGGTCCGACAATGTCAATGTTAATATGTTGAAATCGGGTTGTTGGTAGGGGATAGTGTTGCAGCGGAGCACGAGTATGTCGATGTGTTTTTGCTTTCTGACAGGCCAAGCACTGTTTGGCCCACGTACGAACTTGCTTGTTCAGTCCGTGCCAGGCGAACTTTGACGACACAAGCTTTTTGTGTAGTGCGAATTGATGGATGAGCAAGCGTGTGCACCAAGTCAAAAACTTTTCTTTGCCATGTTTTTGGAATAATTGGTCGCGGGGTCCCAGTGGAGGTGTCACACAAAATAGTTTTACCGGACGGCGCAAATGCAACGTCTTCAAGTTTTAGTTGTGAAACAGCTGTGCGATAAGCTTGTACCTCGGGATCTTGTTGAGCAGCGGCAAGAGCGTTGTAATCCATACCGAGCATATCTTGATTAACTGCCCCGACATACGAACGAGAGAGTGCATCAGCGACGATGTTGCGTTTGCCTTCAATGTGCTGTACGTCCGTGGTATATTCAGAGATGGCAGTTAAGTGCCGCTGCTGCCTAGCTGACCATGGATCTGAAACTTTCCGGAATGCAAAAGTTAAAGGTTTGTGGTCTGTGTATGCAGTGAAAACTCTGCCTTCTAGAAAATACCGAAAATGTCGAACTGCCAAATACAATGCCAACAGTTCGCGATCGAACGTGCTATATTTTATTTCCGCTGGTCTTAAATGTCGACTGAAAAATGCAAGTGGTCGCCACGTACCTTGAATGTGTTGCTCCAATACTGCGCCAACGGCCTTGTCTGAAGCGTCGATCGTTAAAGAAGTAGGTGCTTGCTGGTGCGGGTGGCTCAATACAGTTGCGCGTTCCAGGGCAAGTTTTGCTTCTTCAAAAGCGACGTGCAATTCTTCCGACCATTCCAATTTGGGACGTTTCGAAGCCAACACTTTATAAATCGGTGACATAATTCGAGCCGCCGATGGCAGGAATCTGTGGTAAAAGTTGATCATTCCAGCGAACTCCTGAAGGCCTTTGACGTTGGCTGGCGGTGGAAAACGTCGGATAGCTGACACTTTAGCTGGCAAGGGTTGCACACCACTTGGATTCACTTTATGGCCTAGGAAATCGATCTCATTTTTTTCAAAAATGCATTTCTCCAGATTTATTACCAGCTCGTTATCCGCAAGTCGCTGAAAGAGCTGCATGAGATGCAAACGATGTTGCTTTTGTGAGTTGCTTGCAACTAGAATATCGTCTAAATACACGAAGGCAAAGTCTAGTGATTGACAGACGGTGTCCATTAACCGTTGAAAAGTCTGAGCTGCACTTTTCAACCCAAATGGCATTCGCAGGTATTCATACAACCCAAACGGGGTTATAACAGCTGTCTTTGCAATGTCCTCTTGTGCGACCGGGACTTGGTGATAGCCTCGCACCAAATCTATTTTTGAAAAAATGACTGATCCAGCAAGGCGGGATGAAAAGTCCTGAATGTGCGGTATGCTATAGCGGTCGGCTTGCGTAGCTGCGTTTAAACGTCGATAGTCACCGCATGGTCTCCACTCACCTGAAGCTTTTGGGACCATGTGAAGAGGCGATGACCATGGACTCGACGATCTTCTCACAATTCCAAGTTTTAACATTTTTGCAAACTCTGCTTTAGCTATTTCGAGCTTCTCCGGTGACAAGCGGCGGGCTCTTGCATGTACGGGAGGCCCAATAGTCGTAATATAATGTTCCACATGGTGCTTTGGAGTTGAAGTGTCAAACTTCGGGCGTTGTTATGATTGGGAATTTTGCTAGTAGTTGTGCGTAAATGTTGCTGCTTGCGTTGATTGCGTTTAGCTGCAGCGCTTTTTGGTTGGAATTGCGGATTGGAATGCTGGAGAATGATTGCGTGTGTAATGAGGCAATTGTGCTTTAAATCCACCCATAAGTGAATGAGCGCGCAAAAAATCAGCTCCTAAAAGAGGCTTTGAAACGTCTGCCAAGGTAAACTTCCCATTGAAATTGTCCAGGTGCCAAATCCAGCTTGATTGTTGTTGTGCCGTAGGTCCTTGATGCTGCTTCCGTTCGCTGCAATCAGCGTTTGTCCACACGCTTGCTGTCGTCGTTGCATTGTTGAAACCGGGTAAACACTGATTTCAGCTCCAGTGTCAACCAAAAATCTCTGGTTTGATCGCCGATCACGAATATAGAATAGGTTTTGTTGCTTGCCGGCCGCCGAGGCTGTTAGAAGCGGCCGGCGGAGGCGTTTCCCTGATAAGTACACGGTTGTTGGCATTTGTGTGCTCGGTCACCAAATCGATGATGGTAGAAACATAGTCCTTGGGGTTTAGCTGGGCTGGGTGCCCTTTGTAATGGCTTATGTCTTCGAACTTTCGCAATTGTGCATGACATGCTGTTTCTTGCTTGCCACAAAATGTCAGCACGCTGTGCTAGCGCCCTTGGGTTATCAAAGTTCTCTTTGGCCAGGATAATTCTTATTTCGTCAGGCATATTTTGAAGAAATAAATACCGAAAGAGGAAGCACGGAGTATGACCAGACATGAGCGATAGCATTTCGTCCATTAACTCCGATGGTGAGCGATCACCGAGCTCGGTAATCTTTAAAAGTTTTGCCGCTCTCTCGTACTCGGAATCACAAAACGTGCTGATCAATCTTTGCTTAATTGTCCGGTACTTCTCTAGTTCTGGAGGCTCTTCGAGTAAATCTAATAGTCGGCTTGCTGTTTGCTGATCCAAGGATGAAACTACGTAGTAGTACTTGGTTTGATCGCTGGTAATTTTCCTCAAGGCAAACTGTGCCTCTGACTGCTGAAACCACACACGTGGTTGTGCACTCCAAAACGTAGGCAGCTTTAGAGAGACAGTATTCTGCGGGACTGCGTCTTGATTTTCCATACTTTGCTTTGCGTATTCTCCAAGAAATTACTTTTCTTGGAATCGGGGTCACCAATGTAGTGATGTTACTTGTATTCGTGCCAACAGTAAAAGAACAACGAAATAATGGATTAAACACAACGTGGTTAAAACACAAGAAAAAGGCAGAGCCCGCTTCGGTTCATAGACCGTGACGTAGCCAGATCGCTACAGTGTCATATATGATTCCGATATTTTTGGCGCCGCACTAATCCACCAAGCTTATCAGTTGAAAATAGATTGAATCGATTTCCCTTGTTCTGGTTTCCACGCATAATAGTAAATGAATTTGCGTTAAGTAGATGTTACTCCTTCAATGGAGGCGAGGTTGAGAGAGCTTCAGGAAGAACGAAAATGCAAGATCTGTTTGGATAGAGTCTCCAACATCGTGTTTGTTCCCTGTGGTCATCTCTGTTGTTGCTCTGAGTGTGCCGATGGAATGAAAAAGTGCCCGATATGCCGAGACAAGATTCGAGAGATGTACAAAACCTTCATGTCGTAAATTCCGCATTTATGCAGCAGCCTAAAGAAGCACAGGATGGATACTTATAAGCAAACTTGTTGCTAAAAAAACTTTATTTGATTTCAACCATTTTCAACGGAACCAGTAGCTTAAACTATGATGCTTAAGGTTTTAATGGAAATCGTGCTTTCCTATTATATTGATTGATGGCATTTTACGCATATCTGAATATTCAACATTAAGAAGATAATAATTTGCGGTCCTATAATTCAACTGGGCTTAACTTTGATTTACCGATGTTTCAACTGCAAAAATGATTGAAGCTTAATTGACATCTCTTGTCCAAGTTGCTTAGGTTTTCTACAAACTCTTGGTGATTCTTTATCCAGCATAGTGTAACCATGCTTATAATCAGTGCATGGGACATGTGCTTTTGGGGTTCGTGTGTTGCAGTTATACATTTTGTGCTTTTTTCGTTGTAAAAAAATCGTAATTAGCTTTTGATATACAAAAAAAAATATTTTTCATTTTACAAAAAAATATTTGTAATTTGCTTGTAACCTTTGCATTTTATTATATTTGTGGGATAGACTAGCATGGTGTTTAGAATGACCCAAAAATCTAGTTATACCCTGTCATTTACCATAGTATACGTGTGTATAAACTGTACTATACTATTGAGTTATTTATGTAGCATATGTGGATCAAACATTGTACTTTATATGTACCAATGGTACGAAATATCAACCATGATGTTAATGCTAAGTCGCTGACTTAATGAAAATCTTTCCGGTGATTTAATGTAATGGTACCTTAATTAGAGGTATGGTTAACTCAAACTTAATGGTAATGTCTTGCGAAGCATGTATGTGTAACCATAACATATTCTTCCTTAAATTATGGTATGTGTATAAGCTTCGTAATTCAAGTAAGTTTAATATTATGATTATTCCTACATGGTTTGTACTTCCTGTTAATTTGTATCCATGAAAGTAATTTTCATTTTGTAAGCGACTTATTTCAAGTATGGATACAAATTATTTTGTACTGTCATTTACGTTATAAGCATGTACGATATAAATCCATCCGTTTGTCTCTATATCAAATTCAATGTACCCATAGTATAACGTATTTTTTTCTCTCATCTTAAGTGTACCTATAGTATATCCTATTTTATGCTTTTGTATATCAATTTTTTTGTAATTTTAAACATTTTGTGGCTGCAACACACGAACGCCAAATCGTGCTGGACTGCATAAATGCGGGATTTATTCCTCATGTAAATATGTAAATATTGTTCTTGCTTTTAGTAATTTAGCTTAGCTTTAATAACTCAAAATAATTTAGCTTAGCTTTAATAAAAAATAAAATAACCTTTTCAATTGTCTACAAACTCGAGTTCATTAATCGTTTTCACTTACAAAAAAAATAAATAAACATGTAGCTTTATAAAGTGTTATTTTAGTGAAGGATATTTGGTCAATATCGTGCATGGTAATAAATATACACGGCAGCAAGAACGATCGGCGCAACCGTATCGTTTACCGACGTTGTCCCATTACACTCACATATATTGTTCAAATGTTGATTTAATTATTGTTCCATATATTCAATAAACGGTTGTATTGTTCAAATGTTGATTTAATTTCTGTTCTATGTATTCAAAAAACGCTTGTATTGTTCAAATGTTGATTTGATTATTGTCATGTGTAGATTCTTTCTTGTGGGCGACCTGCACTTCGCCCAGAATCACACTAGGGTTGCGTTTATTTCTGTTAACGCAAATGTCTTTCTTTAATCAGCTCAAACGCGCAAATTTTTTACTTTCTTTAATGGCGGTTTTCCATAAATAAAATAAATACAATCAAAATATCGTCAGTAAATCAGTTCATAATAACATAAAACTTACCAACTGATTAGCTTGCAGGTAAATAACATAAGATTCGGTAGCAAATATCATTAAGGTTCAGTATAGAGAGTTTCGGTACTAACAAATTCAGTGGTTCGGTACTAACACAATAAAAGGAAAAAAACGAGGAAACGAGGCAATAAATAAAGGCGTGTTCCGACGTCACGACCTTGTGGGAATGCCTGATCTGATATCAAGGGCAATCAAGGACGGCGCACCAAACGACAAAATTGTAAGTATCTGTTTTAAAAGAGTAAAAGTAGTCCATGCTTTAACTTGGAATCATTCAATCTAGAACATTCCAGTAGTTTGTATTGATCATGCATATTCGATTTGCGGTGGAAAAGCGACCTTACAATTTAGAGATTTAAAGATAAACCAATCTACTTGGTTAAAGTAATTTGCTTCAGTTGACAACGAATTATGTGGCTTTACATCAATGGTGCTTTCTTTGTTCCTAGGTAGCACGCATACGTTGATTCACTGTTGGCAAATGGTTCTTAGTTGATGTTGATTGAACGAATCTGTTTTAACGTTGTGTTGATGTCATATAAACAAAAATACATATAACCATTTAAGTTTGTAAAAAAGACTGGAGTGATTTACACACTTACTATGAACATAGTTGCCAAAATGTTAAAAAATAGGCCTCTTTTTCACAATTTTTCCTCATAGAAGAAATTTTTCTATTTATAAAATTAAAGTTTGTTGCAAAATAATGACTCCAAAAGTTTTAACCTGATTGCATAACCCCTTTATGCCAATAATCTGTCGACATTACGTGCCTGTCACGAGCGTGACGCAGAAAATAAGAAGTAAAATCAACATGTGTTCCCATCAGAAATCCGAAATAAACTAAAAGGATGACTTACGGGATCGACACACCTATAAGTTACCTCAGAAAAACTTGAAATGTATGGGTTCCCTTCGAATCCAAAGGAAAAACGTATTGATTTAACTCCGTTTTTACTCTTTTTTTGCGCCAGGCTCGTGACAGTCATGTCATGTCGCTAAACACAGAAAGGAGTTATCCAATCATGTTAAAACTTATCCTAACTGGCATGCTCTTATTTTGTTACGACCTTTTGATTTTACCAAAAAAAAGAAGAAATTCCCCTTCTGAATAAAAGTAAAACAAAAATTGAGCATTTGTGGTGTTATTGCCGATATTCCCGGATTAGAAGGAAATTTTATTTCAAAGGAATTAAAAGATGTACAACACAAATCAAAAAAACATTGTTAGATTTTAAATTATCCAGTTTACCCGGGAAAATTCCACAAAACAAAATATGTATAACAAACCCCCGGCCGGTTAGCCTGGCGGTTAAGTGCGTCGCCTTTTAATCGAAGGGTTGTAGGCGCCAAACTGGTCGCTAGCTAGTCAGTTGTGTCCTTGGGTAAGGTACTTTATGGATATTGCCTGGACCCAGCGGATTAATGGGTTCTACTAAATTGAAGGAACGTGTGAATCATACACAACACACTGCAATAGCTCCAGTAACCCGACGGTGGGCGCGAGGTGATCTGACGATTGCCGTCTGTTAACCCTGTTGGTTTTCCCATTCACGGGGATAAACATGAATATCCTATCCTATTCTATCCAATTATAAATAGGGGAGAGTGGTACTCAGTGATACGAAAAATGCCTTTTATCCAATATCTTTAATAATGATCGTTTTATTTCAAATTTTTTTTGTTAATAACATTAAACAATCATTTGGGTATCTGATGGAAGTACTGGATTTTTTTTATTACCCATGTGTTGTGATAAAAATGGGGTTTATTGGGGGTGCCTTTTTTGTCTCACTGGGTACCACCCCGGTATACAGTGAGACACACCCTAGTACACAGTGAGACATTTGTACAGGTGGTACAAATTGCTGTTTAAATTGCCCCTATTTAACAATGTATTACTTACTAGCTTGAAATAATTATATGTACGGTCATTCTCGACGTGTGCCAATGTAAATTTGTTTACATACATGTGCAAATCCAACGTTAAATTCAACAAGAAAGTTTATTACACGGCACAAACTTACCAATGTTTTAAAACTGACAAGAATATCATAAAAGTTCAGTGTCAATCTATTGCAACATGGTAAATTATGCAGACTGATACACAGTTTAATACAAGTTTGAAGCAGTAAGGAGCAATTCACACATAAAAACAGTGTTTAGTAAAAGGTTTAAAATGACAATCCAGACCAAAGGGAACAGAACTTTAAAATAAGAAATGCCTTAAATGGAACAGTGAGGAACACACTCATCGCACAAGGAGTCATCGATTTCATATAAGCTATTTCAACCAATTCACCAATGTTGTACAATGTGCAGGACTGCCCTGCATTATTCAGCATCCAACTATTCATTGCAGCTCTATAAAATTATTTAAATGGAAAATACACAGTGCATCTAACTGTTGCATTTTGTGTGAACAATGAGGTGGCAGTGTCAATGTTGTCACACCAGTTTCTCTTGCCAGGACCAGGACTTTAAGTGACATGTGGCTTTCATGGTTGTCAAAAATTAACAGATTTGGATTTTCTTTTGAGCTTAAAGAGTGCTTGATGAAGTGTTCCATCACCTGTGAAAAGAGGTCCGAGTTCATCCAGCCTGTTTTCTGTGCTAAACAAAGAGTCCCAGATGGAGCACCATTTAACATGTGAGATTTAAAGTTGCATCATGGAAACACTATTGCTGGTGTTTAGAATGTACCAGCAGCACACACAATAGCACATGTATAAACCTCTTTCACCACTAGTTGCTTTGGAAATTTGCTTGACAGCTTTTCAGCAAGAATAGCCTTGGATGCAGAGACGATGGGCGTGCCAGTCTCATCCAAATAAAAGATCCTTGTAGCAGCACAAAGCACTCCGGCTATAAATCAACCTCAAGTTTTCGTAGAACTAGTTTACATTATGTTTATTAAATGAGGTCGTTCTCGAAAGACTACAGGTTTCTTGTGGGATATTCAGCAGCTTTTTGCTTACTGACATACCTTGGTAGTGTTTAAAATTTCACTACTGTATGATCTGCTGCCTTTCTTAGGCTCCATTCATTGGACAAAACCAACTGAACAGCTTCACTCATGCAATATTCTAATGATGAGCCAATTTTATGGTTTTCTGAATTTACTTTCACAATTCTTCCCACGAGTCCACTCCTAGTTATTAAAAATAATAAATATCTAAAACTGGATAGATTTATATACTTGGCTAACTACTGTATAGGCTATTTCTGAACATATAAATGCTCTTTGTGGGCTTAAACCCCCCAAAAAAGATAATAAAACACTCCTGTATTCTGTCTCACAGTGTACCTCAACATAGTGTCTCACTGAGTACGTAGATACTACAAATCTATAAGTCAAAATTAAAGATACTTAAATTGAGGCTGCCATGTTCTTTTTCAATTTGTAAGCAAGGTATGCACCTACTTTATCACTTCCCAGTAACTTTAGCCTTAAAGCTAATGTTCACCCATCTAAATTAAGTTTGCAGCTAGCGTATAAAATTTTACTTAGACCCCTGAAAAATCTAAAACTTCCATAACTTTCCAAAACTGACATGCTGGTTCCTTAAAGTTCGTTACAAAGTGCGTTAGTAACGTGAAAGCACTCAACCGTCAAAGGTTTTAATATTTTTATGTTTTAACGTTTTTATTCAAAATTTCTCACTGTGTACCATGTCCCACTCAGTACCACTCTCCCCTACAATATTATTACGCATGTTAATTGGATGAAAACAAAAACTAATAAATAACTACAAAATGTAAATACAAACAAAAAAGATGAGTTTGTCCCACGCCTATCTTTAACCCTTTTTTTTAGAAAATCACCATTTATTAAATTCCACGGAAAATAGTTATCAGTCACATTTGCGCTTTATATAATAAGAAAAAATGTCCAATCGAGTTTAATCATCTGAAGGTGTTAGCTAGTATGGTTTGGATCTACAGCGTCCATCTTTGAAACTGGCGAGAATTATTCACTTTAAATTGTAAGAAAAGGTGAATAAAATAAACTAAGAAAGTGAAAAACGGACATTAAATACCTTTAAGTGTTTATGGGAAATCCGTTAAAATATAAAACGTGCATAAAAGAGCTAACCATTTAAAGCCAACACAAATCGAGAATATTAAATTCCGAATAAAAGGTCAATTAGTGTTTAACAAGGCCAGGAAAGTTCCCCTGACTTAAAATTTTAAAATTTTGGGTTTTGTCAAATATTAATCATGTTCTATACTATATATTAAAGTTATACATTTAATCTTCCTAAAAAATT
Source organism: Ciona savignyi (assembly GCA_000149265.1). NCBI lineage: Eukaryota > Metazoa > Chordata > Ascidiacea > Phlebobranchia > Cionidae > Ciona > Ciona savignyi. The sequence continues at coordinate 231,156 of CH001384.1, read as the reverse complement.
GAAGTAACGTTATACACTTTGTATCAAATATACCAAGCGTAATAAGGTAGTCAGGGAACTCAATCATTTTTGCATGCTGCAAAATATAACATAAACTCACCAGGGGATTTACAAATAGTTGTGGTTCATACGTGGTTGAAACTTCCTACTTACTTTGGTCTATTTTTCATTAGATACAAGAAAGTGGTGTCTTGTCTGTCTGAAATCGCCTAGAACAATCTTTCAAAATGAAATAAACTTTCCCATTTGATTTAATTTTTAACTGTACATAAATAAAAAGTTCGATTTGGTAACTCACGGACTCGTCAGTTTATGCTTGCAGAAACCAAAAAAACTGTTTTAATCGGGTAAAAACAAATTGTAATGTAATATACCACGGTCTAGACATGCACTAATCTAATGAGAGTATATACTGTTTAACTAAACACGATAAAACACGTTCGGTGTGACAGCTTTGGGACCAATTCGTCTTTGCTTGCAGAAACAAAATGTATAAACCGTGTGCAAGCGGAAACTAATGGGTTCCCGAGTTGACAATGCAAACTTATATTAATATTTTCTAAATAAAGTATTTACGTTGGTATACTAAAAAACGAAAATATTGTCGTAACTCTTACGTCAGTTTACATTTGTGTAATATCTGCTAAGGCCAGAAATCAACGGTTATCCATAATAAATCGGGTCCTTTCTGCCAACGACCGGATTTCAAAACTCTTCTGCGGCAAATCTTCGATATGCCTAATCTGCTGGATTTAGATCTATGGGTACATACTTCCACTGAGATGCGTCACTCAGTCGTTCGATTTCAGCAATTATATTGGCTACAAATATAAGGGAACGTTTTCTAGCATCGCAGATACTCTGCAGAACAGCGTTCATCAATTCAGAAGATGGAACTCGAAATGAGTACGAGAAGCTCTTTCTCACCAGTCTGTCAAGTTTTACCGCAACCCGTCGATCGTAATTATTTCCATGTACGTGTGCAGCATGTTTGAGACCGTAAGGTGGCACAACTACGAGGATGGGCCAAACAAGTGGAAGTTCATGCGATGCGGTACGGTCGTGTGGCCGAATGGTTAACGCGACCGATACATATACCGACTCTTATACAAAAACTGTCCTGGTGACGAGCCCATCATGGGTTCGAAACTTGGCTCAGTTAAAAAAAAAGTTCATGCGATGCCGGGCATAGAATTCAGATTTTTCTCCGGCCACTACAAGCAACTTAATGCGCCACAATCCTGTGTCTTTAACCGCACATGATGGAATATCGCTTCCACATCGGCTATTAGGGCAAATTGGTTCTAGGCGAAACCTGGTTAAGTCCTCGACTAAATTATTAAATCAACCTGGTCCCATTATAAGTTATTCAGTGCAACATTTCTTAATTGTCTTAAACACAACACGAAGCATGTCAGGATTTCGTGGGTTTAAAACAGGATAATAAAGCACATACTGAAATACAATTCTTTGTTTTTGTTTGTCCGGCCCGTTGGTCTAACCGTTAAGTTCGTCGCCTTTCAATCGAAAGGTTGCAGGTGCGAAACTGGTCGCTAGCTAGTCGGTTGTTTCCTTGGGCAAGGCACTTTACGACATTGCCTGAACCCAGCAGATTAATGGGTTCTACCAAATTGAAGGAACGTGTCTATCATATACAACACACTGCAATAGCTCAGGTAACCCGACGATGGGCGCTAGGTTATCTGACGATTGCCCGTGTGTTAACCCCCTTGGTTTTCCCATTCACGGGGATAAAGATGAATATCCTATCCTATCCCTTGTTTCTTCCGGAGCTTTCTCTTCAGCATAATTCTTGGAGATAAAGGTCTGTCCACTATCGATATTTTCACCGATTCGTTACGGATTTGCCTGTAGTATGGGACATAAGGCATGATTAGTGCATAGTATGCAGCCAGTAAATTCATCGCATAGGTTACGCATGACTTATTTTAAGATAAAACGGTGTGGTAGCGTACGTTGGTGTAACACAAAATGCTGCGGGGATTAATTAGAATTCCATTTTAGCATCTTAAAATATGAAGTTACAGTTTTTTTAGTGTGTTAAATAATAACCTACCAAATGTCCAAATGTACCGGTACTGTTACAATGTAAGCGACCGAGTGAGGTTGTTGGCTAATACTGTGGCCGAAAATGTGTGTGTTGAAAACATTGCGGAAGTCGTGTGAAGATACTAGATAAGATTGTGAGCTGACATTATAGCAACACGAGGGAAGTTAAGGGTACCACTCGTCACGTTCAACCGTCGCCGAGCATAGAGATCCATTAATCGCTTATAATCTCGCGGACTGGCAAACGATTACAAATTAAAAGAGATGTTGTGCATCATATATTCACACGGGAAAACAAAGAAATTAAAACAGTTCAATTAAACAGAATAAACCAAGACCATTCTGGTGTGTGGATGGCGTTTGTTTTACTTAATTTCTGTTTTAAACGTTAAAAAAATCCAAGTGACTGGCGCCAGAAGAATGTTTACAAGCGATATAAGTCGTAACAATGTACGTTGTTACGCGTGTTGCGCAATGTCTGCCTAGTTTAAGGCCGCTTTTCCACTGATGAAGCAAAACCGAAAAGCAAACGTTGAAGTTTATTTTAATTAATAGGGTAAATTTAAGTTAAAATATAAAACCAACTTATTTATCGTGAATTTTGTACACAAATTTAGTATTAAACAACAAATTAATATTATTAATGTCGTATGTAACAACTAGAGAGTGTCAACCACGTGTTTAACCACCACTATTTGTAAAACACATGTCGTATGCCATATATTCATGCTAGGAGTGTCCCTAACCATAATTTGTATTTTATACACTGAGTATGTACTTTGTTTCTGCAAGCATAAACGCATGGGTCCCATAGTTATCAAACCAAACTTCTTTTCCATGTGTAGATGAGAAAAGAATAAACGTCTTAAATTTACGAACATTTCACCACAAATGTTTTAAATTAAAGCTTGTTTTCAAGCGTGGTGGTAAAATAAAGCTAAATTTCCAAAATAGCCCGATTTCATGGTTTCAGTGAATTCCCCTGAGTTTAGAAGATAAGTTTCTGTTTTACATATGTGGGTCATGTTATGTAACAATTCTTAAAGTTTTATTTAGTTTTGTCGACTCCTTGTTGGATATGTCAGTGCGATATGGCCTGCCTGTTAGAATCATAATACAAGAACATATTTTTGTTTTTAAGGGAATTACCCTAAATAAATGTTTTCTTTCTTTTAATTAATCTAACATTTCACCAAATCGGATCAAAATTAGGGCAGCCGTTCAAGCGCTATGCCCCAAAAAAATAATTTATTAGAAAAAAACGTTTTGCTTTTTAACGTCTCAGGGGAATTCCCCTAGATTTATTACCCAACATTATAGTTTCGGCATATCTAAACCATGTTTCCTTACAAATGTCAAATTTTATTGCGATTCCATTACTCTTTCTGGTAGATGTCGTGGCGCCATGCCATTCATGTTGCTATCATGATTTGAGGAAAAAATCTTATTATTTAGGGTATTACATTAGGTAATCTTTTTTGTTTTTGTTTTAAGTGTTAAATCAGTGACTAATGCACTTCCATTCTACCAAATCTGATTAAAATTGGAGAATCTGTTCAAGCGCTATCCCGTAAAAAGCTATTTTTTTAGAAAAAATACCGTTTTGATTTTTAAGGTCTCAGGGGAATTTCCCTAAATTTATCACCCACAATTTTGATTTCTGCATATCTAGACCATGTTGTCTAACAAATGTCAAATTTATTTGCGATTCCATTACTCCTTTTGGTAAATGTCGGGGTGAAATGGCATGATTGTCACAATCCTGATTTGAGAACAAAATCCTATTTTTTGGGGGTATTTCCCAAGGGATGTTTTGTATTTTCTTTAGGTGTTAAATAAGTGACTAATTACTTACATTTCAACAAATATGATTAAAATTGGAGCAGCCGTTCAAGCGCTATGCCCGAAAAAGCTAAAAAATTAGAAAAAATAATCGTTTAGGTTTTGATCGTATCAAGGGAATTCCCCTGGATTTATTACCCAAAATTTTAGTTTGTGCATATCTAGACCATGTGGTCTAACAAATGACAAAGTTTCATTGGGATTCCATTATCCTTTCTGTTAGATGTCGGAGCCACAATCCATGCCTGTCACAATCTTGATTTAGAAACATATCTTTATTTTTAGGGTATTTTCCTAGGTAAATATTTTGTTTCTTCTAATTGGTAACGCGAGTGGCTAACACACTACTATTTTACCAAATTTGATCAAAATTGGAGCAGCCGTTCATGCGCTATGCCCAAAAAAGCTAAAATTTTTGAAAAAAATACCGTTTTGGTTTTTCACCTCCCAGGCGAATTCCCCTAGGTATATTACCCAAAATTTTGGTTTTTGCATATCTAGACCATGTGGTCTAAGAAATGACTAAGTTTCATTGTGATTCCATTTTCTCTTCTGGTAGATGTCGGAGCCACAAGCCATGCCTGTCAAGCGTTTGACGAAAAAAAAAAGAAAAAAAAAATGAAAAAAAAACGGACAAAAACAATATGCGTCCCATTTTTTTCAAATGGGACCCATAATAAAATAGAAAATACGTAACATAGCAACAGCATTTAAAATTTTAAAGGTTTGACATTTTAAAATCACAAACTTTAGATTAAAACGCTAACACAATGTCTGCTGAAGAAAACAAGTTTTGGAATGATATAGAATGTGGCGAAGTCGTCAGCCACAAGGCTGCATCTCATCTGTGCGACACAAATGCAGCACGGGGCTTTCCATACTTTGTTTGCCACCCTAAAACGATACCCGGGAAAATTTTGAAATTACACACGAATGTCGATTCCCTTATTTAACACCTTAAATTAAAAGAAATAATCCAATTAAACATAACCAAGCAGGACACCTCTTTCCGAGCAGCAATTTCTGCGGAACAGCGATTGCTCATTACACTCAGGTACGGCTAGCTGTAAGTACGGTATCGCACTGATGGTTTTTAACAATTTGTGTTTGCAAAATTTACAGGTTAAATAATAGATAATTAAAACAAAACAAATACAAACAATTAAAACAAAACTATATAACTAGTGTTAGGTCTACTTATTTTGATGGACAAAGGCAGTTGCAATGTTGGAACTGGGTGTTGACGGTAGGATGGGCGGTGACGATAGGATAAAGATATAATGCTAAAGTAACATTGGGGAAAATCAGCGGTCATACATATAATCTGGCACCTTAAAACCTATCCCCATTGTCTGGAGAAACAATTCTTTCGTTCTGTGGTGGTAATCCAAGGCTTACAATCAAATCCCCATTTAGGGGAAATGTGATTTACGTCCTACACTTTTTACGTTTCGTACCCATTCACCCACATAATCGGCTAAATATTTGAATATTGATAATTTAAAACAGACAACCACAAGTGGTATATTTTTAATGCAAGTTTATTAGGTGAAAGTTTAAAGCATGGGTTAGTGAAGCGGTGTATTATAGCATTAGTCTGTCACACACAACAATTATATGTTTAACGCTGTTTAATGCTGCCTGGTTGGTTTCGAACCGATGATCGGTCCGTTACCAGTCGCGATGCGGAATGAATTATGCATTGGTGTTGACTTGAAAGCAATTTCCAAGAACACATGTACGGCACGGTACGAAAGACAGATGCTGCGGTACGGTCTGTCCGGCTGGACACTCAGCGGCGCAGTGTGCGAACTTGCAAGATCGTACACGTTGCATACAAGGGGCGGAACAGGTTTTGCCGGGGTCTCGTTTAAGCAAGTCGTAAACACGCATTTCATCATACAGTGTTTATTATCCTCGCCAGCTGTTTGTTAAAAGAAATTGATTATAACAAATAAAAGCTTAATTTAACACTATAGAGTGTCAACCACGTGTTTAACCACCACTATTTATGGGTCCCATTTGAAAAATTGGGACACATATTGTTTTTGTCCGTTTTTTTTCTTCTTTTTTTTTCTTTTTTTCGTCAAACGCACAGGCATGGCATGTCGCCCCACAGGCATGGCATGTCGCCCCGACATCTACCAGAAGGAAAAATGGAATCGCAATAAGACTTCGCCACATGTCAGACAACATGTTCTAGATGAACAGAAACCAAAATTTTGGGAGATAAAACCAGGGCAATTCCCCTGGGACGTTAAAAACCAAAACGGTATTTTTTTCTAAAAAATTCGTTTTTTTGGTCATAGCGCTTAAACGACAGCACCAATTTGAATCAGATTTGGTGAAATGTAAGTGCATTAGTAACTGATTTAACACTTAAAATAAATAACAAAATTACTTAGGGAAACACCCTAAACAATAAGATTTTGTTCTCAAATCATGATTGTGACAAGCACGCCATGTCGCCCCGACATCTACCAGAAGGAAAAATGGAATCGCAATAAAACTTTGGTATTTGTTAGACAACATGGTCTAGATATACAGAAACCCAAATTTCCGGTGATAAATCCAGGGGAAATCCCCTGGGTCGTTACAAAACAAAACGGTATTTTTTTCTAAAAAAATTGACATTTTTGGGCATAGCGCTTGAACGGCTGTTACCAATTAAAATCAGATTTTCTAAAATGTAAGTGCATTAGTCACTTATTTATCACTTAGAAAAAAATAAAAAAATACCTATAGGGAAATACCTTAAAAATAGGAATTTGGTCTCAAATCATGATTGTGACAAGCATACCATGTCGCCCCGACATCTACCAAAAGTAGTAATGAAATCGCAGAAAATATTTGACATTAGTAAGAGAACATGGTCTAGATATGCAAAAATCAAAATTTTGGGTAATGAATCTAGGGGAATTCCCCTGAGGCGTTAAAATCCAAAAGGTTTTTTTCCAATAAATTAGCTTTTTGGGGCATTTGGCGCTTAAACGGCTGTTCTAACTATATTTAGGTTTGGTGAAATGTTAGACCATTAGACAGTATATGCCAATTAAAAAAAGAAAAAAAAAATTATTTAGGGTAATTACGTTAAAAACAAAGTTATGTTCCTGAATTAAGATTATGACAGGCATGCCATATCGCATTGACATCTCCAACAAGGAGTCTACAAATCAGTTAAAAACTTTAAGAATTGTTACATAACATGAACCACATATGTAAAAACAGAAACTTATCTACTAAACCTAGGGGAATTCCCTGATACCATTAAAAACTAAATCGGGCTGTTTTGGCAATATAGCTTCATTTCACTTCGGCGCTTAAAACGACGGTTTAATTTAAAACATTTGTGGCGAAAATGTTCGTAAATTTAGGACGTTTATTCTTTTTTTAACTACACATGGAAAAGAAATTTGGTTTGATAACTATGAGACCCATGCGTTTATGCTTGCAGAAACAAACTACATAGTCAGTGTATAAAATACAAGTTGTGGTTACAAGGACCCTGTAGCATAAATATATGGCATACAACATGTGTTTTACAAATAGTGGTGGTTAAACAGGTGGTTGACACTCTCTAGTTGTAATATGCATGTGGTATCCCATATATATAT
>CH001384.1:129647-223530 GCA_000149265.1 Ciona savignyi | reverse complement strand
TCATTTACAAAGTTTTATTACAAATGTTTTAAATTAAACCTTTTATTCAAGTGCTGTATTGAAATGAAGCTAAATTCCTAAAACAGTTCGATTTAATTTTTCATGGCTTCGGGGAATTCCTCATGAATTTCCTCATGGTACATAAGTTTCTGTTTTTACATTAGTGGGTCATGTTAACTATCAATTCTTAAAGTTTTATCCGATTTGACGAATCCTTGTTGGAGATGTCAGTGCAATGTGGCATGCTTGTCACAATCATGAGTCATAGGAACATATCTTCGTTTTTAAGGGAGTTACCTTAAGTAAGTAAATGTTTTCTTTCTTTTAAGTGAAACAGGGTGGTTAACGATCTAGCATTCCACCAAATCTGATCAAAATTAGAGCAGCCGTTCAAACGCTATGTCCCGAAAAGCTAATTTTTTTTATAAAAATAACCGTTTTGGATTATAACGTCTCCGGGGAATTCCCCTAGATTATTTCCCTAAATTTATCACCCAAACTTTTGTTTTCTGCAGGTAATTTTTTTATTTCTTTAACCCTTTAACTGCCGCTGTCGAGTCAAGTCGAAAGCGCCGAAAATTACGTAAGTGGAAAAGTATACGGCCGATTTTGATCAGTGAGGTGGCGCTGGAGAGCTGAATAATTTCTGCGTTTACCAATATAAGATGATATATAGATTTGCATTTGAATTTTTTTAGTTATTTGAGTCTTTACATATATGTGTGGTTTTGGTTGTTTTAATTAGTTTTAATTTTGGTTTTAGTCCCCGATTAGTTTTCAACTATTGTCGTCATGGTTCGCTTGGTTAGTGTTACATTGAAATCACTTCATCATACGTATACACTGGGGAGTACTATTATAAATGAGGCTATTAGGCGTAACAATGCCTATTGTTATCGTTGTGCGCAATATTTATACCTCGTGTAAGATTTGGGCCTTTGAAAGATTTGGGAGTTTTGAAGTGGCTGGTTGCACCATTTTCCATAGTTAAATTGAATTGGGCCATGTGTTTTAATATTAATTTGTCATGTGTATAGAAGTGAAGTTGATAAGGTAGCCTACTATGTAAAATATTTAAAAACCGTAAACTTCAGTAATATCATAACGTAAATTGGAATACAAGTTGAAGTTGGAATAACGTCTTGATAAAGCTGAAGTTGCGCGTTTTGGGACGAGTCCTGTATTGTGCTACGTCTGGTTTAGTAGGCGCCGCCAGAAGACGTAACATAAAAGTTTTTAAATATAACTCATCAAATCGAAGATATTGAGAAGCAAGTCAAGGCTGTAGCTATGGAGGACAGTGAAATCTTAGTGGATTTGGATGAGCCTAAGAGTAACATGGCGAAGGGTGCTGAATGCATCCTTGTGTCGTCAGCCGATGAGTTACAAGAACTAAGAACTGAACTTGCCGTTTGGTATAATGTGGCCGAGCAAGCAATTAGTCGCAAAGATGAGGCGATGTTAAAATCTGCCCGAAAGCGGATTGAACACTACGTTTCCAGTTTAACGGATATCTTAAAGCAACGCATTAATGACTTGCTAACTGACCAAGATCGTGACGCTAGTAAGCATCGACTGGACAGCGTCAGGAAATGTAAAGACGAAATCGACGTCAGCGTTGGTGAAAAATCAAAAAAGGATCTTGCAAAGACAATAGAAGATGAAGGTTGTGTATATTTAAGTTCAAGTTCGTCCCTAAAATGGGAAACCTTGTCGACGCAAAGTTCCAGATTATCTGAAGTAAGTACCACCTCTAGTGTGAGGCGTGTTAAAGCAAAGATCAAGAAAGAAATGGCAATGCTGAAGAAGCGTCAACTGGACGAGCAACTAAAGCTGGAAGTCGAAAAGAATAAGCTGGAAGCCGAAAAGAATAAGCTGGAAGCCGAAATGAGGAAATTTGAAGCCCTACATCAAGTCCAAGAAGCAGACCTAGAAGTACAAATGTGGGACCAAGCTTCAAACTACCTTGATGAAGATGTGACAAGACCTTATAGTCCGCAGCAGTCGCCTGTTAAAAGCGACTTCGACGCAGAAGTCACGAAGACAAAAGAAGTACCGGTACGTGTTAAGAGTCAAGAAGTTAGGCGAAACTACAGAAAAGGCTGTAGTTCATCGCTTCCACGCCGTTACCGTATATTTAGCCCGGTACGGTTTGCACCAACGCCCGCCTACGAAGGACCAAGTTACGCTCAGTCGCCGGAAAGGTCGTCGATGGAATGTCACCCTGATCAGTCTTTAGTTACTGGATTTATTGCAGCTGTGAGAGAAGCTATGCACACCCCTAAAGTGGAGTACACTACATTTTCTGGAGATCCAATGAAATACTGGACATTCCAATTGAATTTTGACGCTAACATTGAGAAAAAGGCGCCCACTGACAGTCTAAAGCTGGATTTTCTACTACAACAGTGCAAAGGACGAGGTAGAGAGCTCATCGATCACTGTGCTATTTTGGGACCAAAAAATGGATACCAAAAAGCAAGAGATATTCTGTACAATAACTACGGAAAATCCAGTATAGTTGCACGCGCATTTGTCTGCGAACTAATAAGGGGACCAAACCTAATGCCAGATGACACCTCTGGTATACGCAATTACGATATTTTGATGAGAAAGTGCCTAACTATTCTAAGTGAAATTAATGACTTTACTTATCTAAATTCAGTTTACCGTATGATTGCCATCGTATCGAAGTTACCGTACGACTCGCGAAAACTGTGGAAGCGCCGTGCAGCGGAAATTGCACGTCGTCACGGCGAAGTTGCTAATTTTGTTGACCTCGTTGAATTTGTAGAGGAGGAGGCAGAAGTCGCTAACACTGAATTTGGTAAGATAGATTCTCGCGAACGGGGATCCAAGCCTCAAGAAAATAAACCATTGAGAAGAGGCACGGCGTACGCTGTGACGTCATCGACTGCGCAAAGTTTAAAACCGCCGATAACCAAGTGTCCTTCTGTTTTCTCGCACACCCGCTGTCAGCGTGTGATATTTTCCTTGCCAAATCAGTCCAAGAAAGAGTTGATTTTCTCCTGAGTGAACGATGTTGTTTTAATTGTTTTGCGGATGGACATATTGCGCGTCTATGCGGTCTGAAATCTCAGTGTACCTCACAACACTGTCGGAGATATCACCACACTTTATTACATATAAATCCAAATTTCACTGAACAACAAGCAAAGATCTGCACGAAGAAAAGCAACGACGCAGCAGACAAGAATACCAGCGAAGTAACAGACAAAAGTACCAGCGACGCACACTGCCACACGATGTCAAAGAACGCAAGAGAAGGATATTTGTGCGTGGTACCGGTCAAAGTACGCGCTAACAACAAAGAAATCAAATCTTACGCGTTTTTGGATCAAGGTTCAGACACGACGTTTTGTCACGTTAAACTCATAGATCGTCTTGGTTTGTCTGGTAAACGAACAGAAATATTAATGAATACTTTCGGAACAAGACCGAAGAAACAAGTTGGCATTACAGTAAGCCTGGTCGTCTTATCTGCAAACGGTGACGAAGAAATTGAAATTGACAAGGCCATGTCAATTGATGATATCCCGGTGTGTTCAAATTCATTTCCCACAAGAAGAGAGCTGGAAGAACTCCCTCACCTACACGGACTGAACATTCCGACCTTTGACAGCGGAGAAGTAACGCTGCTAATTGGAACCAATGTGCCGTATGCTCATCGCGTATTGGAAACAAGAACAGGAGGCCGCAAACAACCGTTTGCTGCGAGAACGCCTCTAGGGTGGTCGTTAATCGGACCATCCATTTATACCTCGTTAACAAAGAGTATTCACGTAAATTCCATTCCATTGAACTTGCACTTGGAGATACAGATACAGAAATCGTGGACAACAGATTTTGAAGATAAGAAAGGCGATCTTACTTACCCGACCTCATCCGAAAATAGAGCAGTAGTGAAGCTGTTAAAGCATTTAGTGGAGCACAAGGAGGATTACTTACCCTTACCGCGCCGCCGGGGCATTACTGTTCCAGAAGGAAGTCGCAAGATGACCGAAAGTCGATTAACAAATTTGGCGAAAAGACTGTCTCGAAACGAAGAAGTTAAAGAGAAAGATGTTGGCAAGATGCAACAATACATCGACAGTGGATTTGCAAAAGAAGTTCCACTCAAAGAACAAGACACAAGTGACACTGTATGGTATCTGCCACACCACCCAGTGTATCATCCTCGTAAGCCCAATAAAGTGCGCATCGTATTTGACTGCGCGGCGAAGTACAAGGGTGTTTCCCTTAACGACGCCTCAATGCAAGGACCAGATCTGGTTAATAGTTTGGTGGGCGTTCTTACAACACAGTTTCGTAAAGAACCAATAGCAGTGGTAAGTGAGGTAAAAGCTATGTTTTATCATATTCGAGTCAAAGAAGAAGATTGCCACGCTTTGAGATTCCTGTGGTGGCCAGGAGGAGACTTATACAAGCGACCCGTTGATCATCAGATGCTGGTTCATGTATTCGGAGCCACATCATCGCCATGCTGTGCGAGTTTTTGTTTAAGACAAACAGCAGACCAATTTGGAGAGCAGTTTGACAATAACGTACCGGGAGTTGTAAAAAACAGTTTCTACGTGGATGATTGCTTAACGTCCATACCCACCGAAGAAGAAGCCACCCGACTCATGGAACAACTACGTCTATTGTTGTAGAAAGGTGGATTTCGTTTGACAAGGTGGATCTCCAACAATCAGCGAGTACTGAAAGAGATACCGAAGAACAAGCGTGCTGTGACGGTTAAGGGCATTGACCTTGACAATCCAGTGAAGGAAAGAGTACTTGATGCTTCGATCAATGGATATGGAGCAGTGCCGTACTTACGCTTGGTAGACGACAATGGAAAAGTACACTGTTCGTTCCTGTTTGGAAAAGCCAGAGTCACAGAACCCAAAACGGAAAGTATACCACGACTTGAGCTCGTTGCTGCAGTTTTCTCGGTCAAAGCCGAAAAATGGTTAAGAGGACAACTGAAGATGCCGGAGTTCGAGTCCATATTCTGGACAGATTTGTGTGCTGTAAGGCAAAGTATCAACAACCAACGCAAGAGATTTAAGACTTTCGTAGCTAACCGGTTAACTAAAATACACCGACAAACAGAGCCGTCGCAATGGCGTCATGTAGGAACAAAATGTAATCCCGCCGACGAGGCATCAAGAGGGATTTCGGTGTCCAAGTTATTGAAGTCAAGCCAGCGGTTAAGCGGACCCAAGTTTTTGTGGGAATCAGAAGCAACTTGGCCGACGCCACCAGAAAAAGAAGAACGAGTTCCAGACGAATTTCTACCGACGGAAAAGAAGCGAATTGACGTCAACGTGTTGGCGCAACCCGACCCGATGAATGAAGAACCGTTGACATCGAACCATTTATTATTACAAAGACCCTCATTATATGGAACACCTGGATTATTTCAAGCAAAGGATTGTTTCAATCGTCGAAGATGGCGACAAGTGCATTTCCTTGCAGATGAGTTTTGGCGACGCTGGGCCCGCGAATATTTACTGACCATCGCGCTGAGACAGAAGTTGCCCGACAAGCAAGAAAACTCTGAAGCTGGTGACGTGGTATTGATCGTAAATGACATGATACCACGAAGAAGATGGGAGATGGGTAAGGTAATTGGTACCTATCCGGACAAACATGGCGTTGTACGCCAAGTCGAGGTAAAAACGAAGACAAGTGCGATGAAGCGACCGTTTGCCAAATTGTGCTTGATTTGCAAGGCAATCGAGGGTTAAAAAAGGTCGTGCGATGGCTGACATGAACACATTTATTTACGTCCTGTGAAGACGATGATTGACACTTCAAAGTGTTGGCGCTGAGCGCAGCGTACTTGTGTGTCGGCGACATTATTCGGGTTGCAGTCGTCGATTATTGCAACGAAACCGCGATGTAAATTCGGTGTACGTGATTTAATGTTTTTTTTTTGTAAGTTAAAATGTACTTGTATGATAATCGTACATTTGGTTAGGAGAATGTTACATTGAAATCACTTCATCATACGTATACACTGGGGAGTAATATTATAAATGAGGCTATTAGGCGTAACAATGCCTATTGGTATCGTTGTGCGCAATATTTATACCTCGTGTAAGATTTGGGCCTTTGAAAGATTTGGGAGTTTTGAAGTGGCTGGTTGCACCATTTTCCATAGTTAAATTAAATTGGGCCATGTGTTTTAATATTAATTTGTCATATGTATAGAAGTGAAGTTGATAAGGTAGCCTACTATGTAAATCATTTAAAAACCGTAAACTTCAGTAATATCATAACGTAAAGTGGAATACAAGTTGAAGTTGGAATAACGTCTTGATAAAGCTGGAGTTGCGCGTTTTGTGACGAGTCCTGTATTGTGCTACGTCTGGTTTAGTAGGCTCCGCCAGAAGACGTAACTGTTAGTTTGAAAACAATCCATTCGTTTTTGGCTTCTACATTTTGGATTAGGCTATTTTTTGTGCTTATGGAGGGTAAAAAGAGAAGAAGCTGTTCTTTTGTGGGCTGATAATAATTCTGAAAGCAGTTGTGCTTCATTTTTGAGTAGTTCTAGTGATGAAGAACCTTTTTGAAGATGTTTTGCATCAGTTTTGTTTTGCTGTGGCTATGTGCTTGTGTTTTATTGGGCAAGTGTAAAAAAAAAATGTTTTTGATTTGCGTATTACGACGTCATCAGTCAAGTTGTGACGTCATCACACAAAGAGTAGTACAAAAATGTTCCAAAGATAATCATAAATAATTTTGCTACAAACTGTTTTGTTTGTAAATGAGAAAAAAAGATATGACGTCATCGAAATTTTACTAATGCAAATAAAAAGAAAATTTGTTACTGAACAACTTTTCTGTTGATCATATTATGCTAACATCAATAGTTTTGTGTACAGAAGCTTCTAACCTAAGGTTACTTAGCCGAAAATGAAGTGCTTAATGAACTTACATTCTACCAAATATGATTCAAAATGGAGCTACCGTTCAAGCGCTAGGCCACAAAAAGCTAAATTTTTCATAAAAAATACCGTTTTGGTTTTTAACCTCCTAGGGGAATTCCCCCAAATTTGATTTATCACCCAAAAAATTTGGTTTCTGCATATCTAGACCATTTTGCCTAACGAATGGCTAAGTTTCATTACAATTCCATTATTCCTTCTGGTAGATGTCCGGACGACATGCCATGCCTGTCAAACCTTTGACAAAAAAAAACGAAAAAAAACGGCCAAAAACAATATGTGTCCCAATTTTTCAATTGGGACCCATAATAAAAACTAGAAAGTTAAACCACGTGTTTAACCACCACTATTTGTAAAACACATTTTGTATGCCATATATTCATGCTACAGGGTTCCTTGTAACCACAATTTGTATCTTATAAACCGAGTATGTAGTTTGTTTCTGCAAGCATAAACGCATGGGTCTCATAGTTATCAAAACAAAACAGCCCGTAGTTTTTCATGGCTTCGGGGAATCCTGTCGGAATCATGATTTGAAGACAAAATCTTATTTTTATGGCATTTTTAAGGTAATTTTTTTATTTTTTTTAAGTTTTAAATTAGTGGCTATTGCACTTACATTACACCAAATCTGTTCAAGCATTATGTCCAAAAAATTTTTTTTATAAAAAATACCGTTTTGGTTTTTAACGTCTCAGGGTAATTCCGCTGGATTTACGACCTAAAAGTTTGATTTCTGCATATATAAACGATGTTGTTTTAACAAACGACAAATTTTTATTGCGATTTAATTCCTTCTTTTGGTAGATGTCGTAGCGACATAGCATGCATGTCACAATCATTATTTGAGGACAAAATCTTATTTTTTAGGATATTTCCCTAAATATTTTTTTTCTTTTAAGTGTTAAATTAGTGGTTAATGCACTTTCATTTCACCAAATCTGATTTAAAATGGAGCGGCCGTTCAAGCGCTATACCCAAAAAAGCTATTTTTTTAGAACAAAATACCGTTATGGTTTTTAACGTTCCCGTGGAATTCCCCTGGATTTACCACCTCAAATTTTGTATTCTGCATATCTTAACCATATTGTCTAACAAATCACAATTTTTATTGCGATTCTATTACTCCTTTTGGTAGATGTCGAGGCGACACGGCATGCCTGTCACAATTATAATTTGAGGACAAAATTTTATTTTTTAGGGTATTTTCCTAAATATTTTTGTATTTTATCTAAGGGTTAAATCGGAGGCTAATGCACTTACATTTTACCAAATCCGATTAAATTTGGAGCAACCCTTTTAGCGCTACACCTAAAAAAGCATTTTTCTAGAAAAAAATACCGTTTCGGTTTTTAACGTCCCAGGGGAGGAGTTCCCCTAGATTTATCACCCACAATTTTAATTTCTGCATATCTAGGCCATGTTGTCTAACAAAAGACAATTTTTTATAGCGTTATCATTACACATTTTGGTATATGTCTGGGCGACATGGTATGCCTGTCACAATCATGATTTTTAGAACAAAATCTTATTTTTAGGGTATTTCCCTAGGTAATTTTTTTATTTCTTTAAAGTGTTAAATCAGTGCATAATGCACTTACATTCTACCAAATATGATTCAAAATTGAGCTACCGTTCAAGCGCTAGGCCACAAAAAGCTAAATTTTTCATAAAAATACCGTTTTGGTTTTTAACCTCCCTGGGGAATTCCCTTTGATTTATCACCAAAAATTTTGGTTTCTGCATATCTAGACCATGTTGCCTAACGAATGGCTAAGTTTCATTGCAATCCCTTTATTCCTTCTGGTAGATGTCGGGACGACATGCCATGCCTGTCAAACCTTTGACGAAAAAAAATGATAAAAAACGGACAAAAACAATATGTGTCCCAATTTTTTAATTGGGGCCCATAATAAAAACTAGAAAGTATAAACCACGTGTTTAACCACCAATATTTGTAAAACACATTTTGTATGCCATATATTCATGCTACAGGGTTCCTTGTAACCACAATTTGTATCTTATAAACCGAGTATGTAGTTTGTTTCTGCAAGCATAAACGCATGGGTCCAATAGTTATCAAACCAAAACAGCACGTAGTTTTTTATGGCTTCTTGGAATCCTGTCAGAATCATGATTTGAAAACAAAATCTTATTTTTATGGTATTTTTTAAGATAATTTTTTTATTTCTTTTAGGTTTTAAATTAGTGGCTATTGCACTTACATTACACCAAATCTGATTCAAATTGAAGCGGCCGTTCAAGCATTATGTCCAAAAAAGTTTTTTTTATAAAAAATACCGTTTTGGTTTTTAACGTCTCAGGGTATTTCCGCTAGATATACCTACCACCTAAAAGTTTGATTTCTGGATATATAAACGATGTTGTTTTAACAAACGACAAATTTTTATTGCGATTTCATTACTTCTTTTGGTAGATGTCGAGGCGACATAGCATGCCTGTCACAATCATTATTTAAGGACAAAATCTTATTTTTTAGGATATTTCCCTAAATATTTTTTATGTCTTTTAAGTGTTAAATTAGTGGTTAATGCACTGCCATTTCATTCAATCTGATTTAAAATGGAGCGGCCGTTTAAGCGCTATACCCAGAAAAGCTATTTTTTAGAACAAAACACCGTTATGGTTTTTAACGTTCCCGTGGAATTCCCCTGGATTTACCACCTTAAATTTTGGATTCTGCATATCTTAACCATATTGTCTAACAAATCACAATTTTTATTGCGATTCTATTACTCCTTTTGGTAGTTGTCGAGGCGACACGGCATGCCTGTCACAATTATGATTTGATGACAAAATATTATTTTTTAGGGTAGGCCTATTTCCCTAAATATTTTTGTATTTAATATAAGGGTTAAATTAGAGGCTAATGCACTTACATTTTACCAAATCTGATTAAATTTGGAGTAACCGTTTTAGCGCTACACCTAAAAAAGCATTTTTTAGAAAAAAAATACCGTTTCGGTTTTTAACGTCTCATGGGAAGAGTTCCCCTGGATTGATCACCCACAATTTTAATTTCTGCACATCTAGGCCATGTTGTCTAACAAAAGACAAATTTTTATTGCGATACCATTACACATTTTGGTAGATGTCGGGGCGACATGACACGCCTGTCACAATCATGATTTGAGAACAAAATCTTATTTTTTAGGGTATTTCTCTACGTAATTATTTTATTTCTTCTAATTGTTAAATCAGTGGTTAGTTTCCACCAAATCTGATTAAAATTGGATCAGTTGTTCAAGCGCTATGCCCCCAAAAGCCAGTTTTTTAGAAACAAAAATACCGTTTTGTTTTTTAGCGTTCCAGGGAAATCCCCCCAAATTTATCACCTAAAATTTTGGTTTCTGCACATCTAGACCATGTTGTCTAACAAATAACAAAGTTTCATTGCGATCCCATTGTTCCTTCTGGTAGATATCGAGGCGACATGCCATGCCTGTCAAGCTTTGGACGAAGAAAAAAAAACAAAAAAAAAAAACAAAAACAATATGTGTCCCATTTTTCCAAATGGGACCTATAACTACAAAAGCTACTATTCTGTGGTGCTCCAAGCAGCTGTGGATGCAGATGGCTGCTTCACCTGCATAGAAGTTGGGCAACAGCAATGGTGGAGTACTCCATCAAACAGGGTTTGGGCACCTTCTACAAATGGGAGGTCTTGATGTTCCACCTCCAGTCCCTCTATACCAAATCAGCGTGTTCCATTTTATATGGTTGGTGATGAGGCCTATCCATTTCGAAGCAACTTGGTAAAGCCTTATCCGCGCCGGAATCTTACGCCACAAAAAAGGATCTTTTACGTGCCCCTTTTAAGGGCTAGAAAAAGTTTGGAGTGTGCTTTTGGGATGCTGGCAGAAAGTGGCGTGTATTTGATAAACCAATTGCTGGTTATCCTGATAGGGTAGAAAAATTATAAAAGCTGCTTGTGTGCTGCACAACTTTGTGCACATACATGAAGGAGCTACCATCGAGGCATCCTACTCCTGCAACGAATGGCCAGCAGATTTAAGTACCAGTGCAACATCATCGCACAGAAGACCCACAAACACCACCATGGATATTAGAAATGAGTTGCAAAATTATTTTCTTACCTCCCATGGAGAGGTTCAATGGCAGTACAATGAACTCTAACATCTGGAAATATAAAGTTTCATTTATTTTATCGACTTGCAATATGCTACAGTTTTAATTTTATTTTATTTTTATTTATATATATAGGCCTAGTCTAGTTTAGTTCATTTTTTCAAAGTGTATTCTGTTTATTATATTTTTAAAAAAATGAACGTAACTACAGCTGAAAACCTGATAAGGGCAGTTGAACAATGTTCAATAATTTATGATCTATCAAATCAAAGTTACTGCAACAGGGATGTCCAAGAGCAGACTTCGATAAAAATAACCACAGCTACAGGAAACCCTAATAATTGTATTTTATTACCGGTCATTCATTATTATTTTATATTTTTTTAATTCATGTTTTTTTTGTATTTATATATAACGTCTATTTAATTTAGTTTAGTTTAGTTTATTTATTTTTTCCCCCAGTATTTAAAAATGCCAAACTAATTAAATAACAACACGGGAACAGGAAAAGACAGCAAAAAAACAGTCGTTAAAACACGTCATTGAAAAAAAATATATAATTTAATTAATATAGCGAACGCGGCCGCCAAACCCAAATATATTTTAAACACACGCCATGCAGTAATTTTGTAGTACCGATAGTTCATTACAAAGAACGGGATAGCAAATTGCAAATGGGATAAGATAACACTAAATTTTTATTCCCGTGTGGGACAAAGACAATTGTTATAACTAGGGTACTCGGCAGATCACCTTGTACCCCGATCGAGTTACCAGAGCTTTGTTACAAGCAGATTGTAAATGAACTTGTTCATATTTAGAATAGGTGCCGTCCAGTAACCAAATTCAAGTTTACAATAATTAACAGAATAGGGTAACTGTAACCAACTTCATGCATGTTAGTAGCTATGGGTTAGGGCCCACACATTTTGGAGCAGTAACGCCGGAGATATCTGGCATCAAATATGTTTAAATTGTCCACCAAAAAACAAACTTGGTGGAGAAAATTCAAAATATGGAACAAATGACGAAATCAAAAATCGTGGATTGGTGGGTAGAAGTAAAAATTAAATGCACCCACCTGTGTCATTTTGCAATAAAACATAACTGAGTTGAATGCTGCTATTCGGAGAGTTTTTTTAACATTTATTATGTTGTTCAATATTTTGTCCAATTTCTGACTTGAAGATTAATGAATTTAACAATTTTACCTAAGCCAAACATAAATTTCTAGTTAAAATCACATGAAGCACCAAGGATAGGATAGGATAGGATAGGGATAGGATATTCATCTTTATCCCCGTGAATGGGAAAACCTAGGGGGTTATCACACGGGCAATCGTCAGATCACCTCGCGCCCATCGTCGGGTTACCGGAGCTATTGCAGTGTGTTGTAGGCTATATGATAGACACGTTCCTTCAATTTGGTAGAACCCATTAATCCGCTGGGTTCAGGCAATGTCCGTAAAGTGCCTTGCCCAAGGACACAACCGACTAGCTAGCGACCAGTTTCGCACCTGCAACCTTTCGATTGAAAGGCGACGCACTTAACCGCTAGACCATCGGGCCGGACAGACCAAGAAAATGTGGAACATCTTCCAGTTACAAAAAGCAAGCAAAAAGAAAGTCAAAATACAAAAATACTTTTACTTCACCGGTGGAAACGGTCACATAGAGATCAGTGTGTTCTACTAAAGCGCTTTTGCCTCATCAGTGGAAAAGCGGGCTAAGATTTGGGCATTTGCTCAAGTGACTGCTGCTGGTCGTGCGATTTTCAGCAGCTAATTTGTAGCAGCGCTCTGGCTTTAGACGGGTAACAATCAGGGTTAAGACAAGAGTGGCTTAAGTAGGTAGAGTTAAAGCTTGAGAGAGCGCCTAGTCCAAGCGAGGACCAACCAAATGCTCTCTGATATTATAGATTTATACACAGTTCATATAAGACACATAACAGGAAACACATGTTTGTACACGAGGCTTGGCAGGCGTTAAACAGAACTCGCGGGAAATAATTCATCGACTGACCTGCCAAAACAGGAAATTAATCGCAATTTCCCATGCACAAAATATGGACATATGACATGGCGACCTAATTATTAAAATGTACAGAAATGCACTTATAAATACGTGTGGGATTCGCACAAATTCGACTTGTGCCATGTGTTTTAAAACATCGATTTCCGGTGTGTGTGGCGAAGCTCACAAGTTACAAGTAGTCTACAGTGTGAAACATTTTAAAAACTTGATCTTTTTTTAGTTTCGTTAAAAAATTCAAATTCCTACTTTTGTTGGAATAACACTTTGAAAACCAAATTTCATTACCAAACCAGTTTGTAAGCTTTACCATTTACGAGCATAAACAAAATACCTTACAGAATAAAAAAAATATATATATATTCTTGAAACCAAATTTCTCATCGTTTTTTTACCAACAAATAAAAGCCACAACGTATAGCTCTGTACTGCCCAATGACGGTACGCTAAAATCAGGATTTTAAAGTTAAATTTTTAAAAAATAGCGTTTGTAATACCGTTTCGAACCGTTTACCTTCAAAACAAAAATATCCTTACGGACCGTAAAATAAAATAATTTATTCAGAATACATGGATATTAAATTTGGATTTATAACTCGGGAACCCATTGGATTCTGCCTGCAGAAACAATAGTTTTCCGTTTTGTTGTTCTAGCGGTTAATCCCGGTTGGACTAGCGGTTAAATGCGTCGCCTGTCAATCGAAAGGTTGCAGGTGCGAAACTGATCGCTAGCTAGACGGTTGTGTCCTTGGGCAAGCACTTTACGGACATTGCCTGAACCCAGCCGATTAATGGGTTCTACTAAATTGAAGGAACGTGTCTATCATATACAACACACTGCAATAGCTCCGGCAACCCGACGATGGGCGCGAGGTGATCTGACGATTGCCCGTGTGTTAACCCCCCTTGGTTTTCCCAGTCACAGGGATAAAGATGAATATTCTATCCTATCCTTGTTACCCCTTTTGGTTTTCCCATTCACGTGGATAAAGATGAATATCCTATCCTATCCTTGTTTAAGATATTCTAACGGTGATGAGGTAGCCAGGGAAACCGATCGTTTCTTTAAGCAGAAAATATGGCGTATACTAAACATGGGTTTTAAAAATATTGGTTGTTCACACGCGATTGAAAATCTTAGTTTTTGGGTCAATCCCACCAGGATAATATTTGCATTGTCCTAAAATATATAAAATCGTTTTTTCATTATTCTTTGTTATTCTATATCTTATAACTAAAGAGGATAGGTATCTCGGAAAATGCATAAGTTTCGGTTTGCAAAAACAAACACACTTTTTTCAAGATATTCCAATTGCGTTTATGTAACCACTGATTCAATCCACTTTATAGCCGCCAGATTGTTAAACGTCTATATTATCCGGTGTACTGTCTTTGTTTGATCGGCTTAGAAATTTTCATTAACTGATACTTGACGGATTGACGAGGACGTTTTATTTTGAATCCCCTTTTATTGTTCCGTTGAGTAACGTTTTCTGTAAACAATAATAAATTTGAATATGGTTGAAAAAAGGCGAAATTTAATGCAATACACTTACTGAATATTCACAGCCCGTTTTACACAATCTTTTGTTCAGTATGCAGAGTATACTTGTTTAATAAAACTTATTTGTTTTGCCACTGAAAAATAGAATAAAAAATCAATATCCGAAATAGAGTTGCTAACACCACGACCTTGTAGACTGAATGCGACTGGTTTAGATTTTCAAAGTTAAAGTAAACGTAAATTCGAATTATGGTAACCGCAAAGATAAGAAATAAAACATGGTAGCCGGCCAAGTGACAAATAATTATGAAATAATAATATTCGCGATTTCATCCCGGCCCCTTTAAGCGATAAAAGTTCTAGAAATCATTTGAGATCGCTTAACACTTCGGTTACAAATAACAAAGAAAGAAAAGTTGCAATGAAAAAAGTGATACAACACCACACAATTTATGACGCATTAACTGCTCTAAGCAGGCACAGCTTAGAAATTGGGCGGTCCAAGACCGAGCGCTGTGTTTGTACTTGGACACTGCGGACAAACCCATTTCTATCCGGGTAAGTTTTAATTATCCGGCCTAAGATCCAGGTATTGCGCGGCGCGTTTTGATTTACAATCAATACAATGTCACCCACTGCGAAATTGCGCGATTCATTTGTCCATTTTTGTCTCTTTTGGAGGAGGGGTAGGTACTCTCTTGTCCATCTGGACCAGAATACATTTGCCAGATGTTGAACCTGACGCCATCGTTTCCTCGAATATGTGTCCCTTTCATTGAATAATCCTGGAGGAAAGTGATGTTGCACTTTTAATTGCAACAATTGATTTGGGGTTAAAGGCTCCAAGTCTCCAGGGTCATCGGATACGGTTGTTAGAGGTCTACTATTGATTATTGCCTCTACTTCGCACATGAGCGTTGTTAGGGTTTCGTCGTCCATTCGCTGTTCTTTACAGACAGCTCCCAGTACCTTCCGTACTGTTCTTATTTGCCTCTCCCATATGCCACCATGATGAGAGGCCGTAGGTTGGTTGAAAACCCACTTTATTTGTTTTTGCATTAGAAAGTCACTTATTTGACTTTGATTCCATTGTTCAATTGCTTCTCTTAGCTCGCGTTCTCCACCAACAAGATTTGTGCCATTGTCCGATCTCATTTCCAGAACCTGGCCCCTTCGAGCAATGAATCTCCTTAGTGCTTGGAGAAAAGAGTTGGTTTCCAAGCTGCAGGCCACTTCGATGTGGACTGCTCTAATGGCTAGGCAGGTAAAGAGAACGCCATACCTTTTCAGATCACTTCTTCCTTTTCGAACGAGAAATGGGCCGAACAAATCCACACCAACATATGAAAAAGGTGGTAGATTTGGTGTCAATCTATCTTTTGGTAGGTCAGCCATCTTTTGGGTACCAGGATTTGCATGTCTTTTCCTGCAACTAATACAGTCAGAAATGACTTTGCGAACTGTTGAGTTCGCCTTTGTTATCCAAAACTGCTCTCTGAGTGCCGCAAGTACATGTTCCCTTCCAGAGTGTCCACAGTCATTGTGAATTTGCTGTATAATCAGTTGTGCAATGTGTGATTCCCTTGGGATTAAAATTGGATGTTTGGTACCATAAGGCAGTGCACTCTGATCAAGTCGTCCTCCGATTCTTAAAAGTCCATCTTTTAAAAACGGATTGAGCTTGAAGAGAGAACTAGATTTGTGTACAGGTTTTTTACGAGAAAGAGCTTCGATTTCTTCTAAAAAATATTTCGATTGCACATATTTTAGAATAACCTGTTGGGCTTCTTGTACTTCGTCAACATCTAGCGGCACAATTTCCCTGGTATTGAACTTGACAGGTGTCTTCAGTACACGCTTATAACGAAGAATCCAAGCAAGCACTCTTTTTGTTCGAAGCCAGCTAGAGTATTTGTTCGTAATCTTTTCCATGAAGCACATCTCTATTGAACTGGCAAAACAAGAATTTGTTATTGGCTTGACTTTTGAATCAGTGTCAGATAGCTCTAGAAAATCCGGTTGAGGGGGCCATTGAGAGTTCGGTTTCCATAAAAATTCAGGTCCGCGTTGCCACCTCGTGCACTTTAAAAAAGCATCAACGGACATGCCACGAGACGCATCATCTGCTGGGTTGAGTTGTGTTGGTACATATTTCCATTGAGCCGGTTGAGAGCAATCTTTAATCAATTCCACCCTATTTGCGATAAAGGTGTGAAAGGATTTTGTTTCATTTGTAAGATATCTCAAAACCGTGGTACTGTCAGTCCAAAAAACCGAGAAATGGACAGTCATTTGTAGCTCTTTTCGTAATAACTTATCGCAACGAGCAGCAATTGTTGCGGCGCACAATTCCAATCTGGGAATTGTCAAATGTTTTATGGGTACCAGGCGAGTTTTTCCACATACCAAAGAACAATGAACGTTACCAACATCATTTGTTAAACGAAGGTAAGTTGCTGTTCCATATGCCTCCTCTGACGCATCTGAAAAATGATGAAGTTGAACATTAATCGCGTCATTAAAATGCTGGGGCTTGTAGCATCTTGGTATTTGAAATTGAGACAAGCTTGGTAACTCCGTTACCCACTTATCCCACTTCGCTTTTTCATTTGGAGGAATTGGGTCATCCCATTCTAGCTGTAGTTTGCATAGTTTCTGTAAAAGAACCTTCATTGGTTGTAGAACTACGGATCCAAACCCAAGCGGGTCATATATAGAGTTCAGCACCGACAGAATGCCACGGCGAGTAGCAGGCTTGTCCTTGACTTTGGTTCGAAAGCACAGTTTGTCGGATTCAACATTCCAATAGAGCCCTAATGCTCTTTCCACTGGTAGCTGGTCGGAAATCATGTCCAGGTGCTTTAATTCATTTGCACGCTCCGATTTGGGAACAGACATAATTACCTCTCTGTGGTTGCTTATCCATTTAGTGATTCGAAAACCGCCTTTAGCCAAAAGTTTGCGTAAATGTTTAACTAACTCAATGGCTTCTTGCCCAGTTGAGCATGAAGTTAAACAGTCGTCAACATAGAAACTGTTCTTCACTGTCTCGGCGACTAAAGGAGGAAATTGATGCTCGTGATCCTCTGCGGTTCTTCGCAGCGCGAAATTTGCACAACTCGGTGAGCATATTGTGCCAAATATAAATACAGACATTCTGTATACCTCTAGTTCATTTTGCAAGTTTCCATCTTTCCACCATAAAAACCTGAACAGATCGCGATCTGGCTCGCTCACTCTCACTTGGTGGAACATCGACTTGATGTCGCCCATTACGGCCACCTTTTCACGACGAAAACGATGTAAAACTCCTACCAAAGAATTAGTTAGGTCCGGCCCCTGTAACAGATTGTCATTAAGGCATACTCCTTTATATTTAGCGGAGCAGTCGAACACCACACGTATTTTATTTGGCTTGTCTGGATGATACACACCATGGTGCGGTACATACCATGTTCGACCTACAGGACCAGTTTGATCAGGTACCTTTTCAGCATAACCTTCAGCTATCATGTCATTTACAAAGGCCTTGTAGTCTTGAAAGAAGAGTGGTTGACGATTGAATTTGTTTTTCAGGTGAGAAGCTCGCTGAACAGCCTGATCTCTGTTCATGGGCATATGTAGATTAGGATTCTTGATGGGGGAGTTTGATTTCATAATGACTATCATCACCATGCCTAATTGATTCATCAACTTGCTTTAGAAAGCGTCTTTGTTGTACGGACGTTTCTTTCTTTACGTTTGTGACAGAGTCAACTACATCATTACACAGAGTGCACATTGCCGGTGCATCAGTCTTAGTACAAAAATTCTTAGTTATTTGTTTGTGCAGTACTTTACTCGGAGCATTGACAATCCAGCCTACAGCTGTCTTGACGGCGTAGTGACCAGAACGCGCTGTAACAACTTGGTGTGGTTGAAGAACATTAACATTATCGTTACCTATTAGAAGGCCAACTTTGCCACCTGTTTTGGGGATAACAATGTTTCGGAATTCATCGAACTGATCAACATCCTCTTGCTTCGGAATTTCTTTGATTGATATAGGTAGTTGAGGATTAGAAAACAATGTGTTTAAGTCCAGACAATTGGTCTCATCAAAGTCCATTAGTTCCAGACCTTTAATAACTTGCACCATCTTGGGTTCACATTGGTTATTTATTGTTGTTGTGCAGATTTTAACTTCCGGGCCACTTACTTGCAGCCTTTTGATCAGTGAATCAGTTATGAATGAATTTGTGCTTCCGTTGTCCAGAAACGCTTGAGTGCTTAAGACCTTGTTGGAACCTCTAGCACGAACCTTGACTGGTACTATTGGCAACAGATTGGATGCACCTATATTTTTGAGAAACATACTGGTAGTGGATTTAGCCAAACCGTTTTGAACCGTTGCTTCCTGCATAGTTGATTGGTTAGATGCGTTACGAGTGCCAGTTAAATTGTCTGGGGGGTGTAACAGCGTGGTATGTCGCTTTTCACAATCAGGTTTAGCACAAGAAATCTTACGATGACAATCTTTAACCTTGTGACCAGAGCTTAGACAACTGAAACACAACCCTTTTTCCGACACAAACTTATGTCGAGATTCATAGTCCATACGTCTAAAATTATAACATTGGTTTAAGAAGTGAATCCCTTTGCACAACTTACATGCGTTGTCGACCGGTGTAGTTGCAGTTTGCATTGCGAAGGAAAAGCTCTTCTGCTTTGGCATGATTGTATTGTATTGGCGCACAGTTTTGGTTTGGTTTGTGAGGTCACGATCACACATGTAGTTTGTAGCTTCTCTTGTTCTTCTGGAAATGTATCCAGCAAGGTCTTGGATGCTTATTTCTTGTTTCTTTCCATGTAGGAGTTCATCTGCCACAT
The DNA here is from genome assembly GCA_000149265.1 of Ciona savignyi. Taxonomy (NCBI): domain Eukaryota; kingdom Metazoa; phylum Chordata; class Ascidiacea; order Phlebobranchia; family Cionidae; genus Ciona; species Ciona savignyi. The sequence continues at coordinate 204,057 of CH001384.1, read as the reverse complement.
GGTCCCATCCACCCTGCCAGCTATTGGGAAGACGTTTGATTATTTTGAAAATTATGTCCATGTTATCCATTTTATGTAGGTAGTTCATGCCACTTAATGTACACATACAAGCAGTAAGCTTTGAGGAAAATTGAATTAAACTATGCTTATCGTTTAGATGAATTGGTGGACCGTTAACAAGTGGATCAAGACATGCTCTTGCAATTTGGTATTTTTGTCCGAAAGTGTCCTTCAGCAAATCCCGAGCCTTGAAGTAGCCAACATCATTAGGCATATGTTGACATCCCTTGACCAACGCCTTGGCCGAACCCTTTGTATATTGCAATAAGAAAAACAGTTTGCGTTTTGGTTCCTTAACGTTGTAAGATATTAGAGTATCAAATGCATCGATAAAATCTTGATAATCTGCTGAATTTCCATCAAAGACTGGGGGTTCTTGGGGAGGCAGGGAAACATGACTAAGGTTGAGGGAAAATGAGGAATTATTTTGAGGAGAATTGATCACTGGGGTACTAATTTGGTTGCTGGACCCAGAGATAGCACTTTATGAATACATTGGGTGAAGGACATGGGTTTACTTGTTCAGAGATTGGTGAGGGTCTATTTTGTTCGTTGATAGGTTGCTTTTCGTTCGAAATATTTAAGGCGTTACCATTGTCATATTTTTGACTGACACCAACCTTTGGGTTATCGGAGAGTGAAAGTGTTTGTACAGGTAGTTTAAGTGAGATCTTACTAGATTCCATTGCTTGCAATTCAGCATTGGTTTGATCCAGTTCTGCTTGAAGTTCCATTTCCTGTTTCTTTTGTCTATACGCCATTTCGTCTTCTTCCCTCTTTCTTTCGTATTCCAAGCGCTTTCTCACTTGTAGACTTTCTAATTCGTTTATTTCCTTTTGGGTTTTACATTTTGATTGCAAGATTGCTTGTTTCCTTTTTATACTCATTAAAGAGCTTGTTAATGAGGATGAGCTTACTTTGCTTCTCGAGGAGTGTGTGGTTCTTCTGGACATACCATCGTGCGATTGCACTTCCAATTCCAAGTTCGTTTTCCGGCTTGCCACCGACCTTGTTATTATTGGTGACCGGTTTCCAGCACTTGCTTTAGGTTGTGTTGATGCCATCATCAAATTTACAAAACACTTTAGGGTTTCAGTGTTAGATTTTGCACTTGAGTTGAAAGAATATTCAAAAACCAAATATAGCCGCCAGATTGTCAAACGTCTATATTATCCTGTGTACTGTCTTTGTTTGATTGGCTTAGAAATTTTCATTAACTGATACTTGACGGATTGACGAGGACGTTTTATTTTGAATCCCCTTTTATTGTTCCGTTGAGTAACGTTTTCTGTAAACAATAATAAATTTGAACATGGTTGAAAAAAGGCGAAATTTAATGCAATACACTTACTGAATATTCACAGCCCGTTTTACACAATCTTTTGTTCAGTATGCAGAGTATACTTGTTTAATAAAACTTATTTGTTTTGCCACTGAAAAATAGAATAAAAAATCAATATCCGAAATAGAGTTGCTAACACCACGACCTTGTAGACTGAATGCGACTGGTTTAGATTTTCAAAGTTAAAGTAAACGTAAATTCGAATTATGGTAACCGCAAAGATAAGAAATAAAACATGGTAGCCGGCCAAGTGACAAATAATTATGAAATAATAATATTCGCGATTTCACACTTGTTTCTGCATGCAAACATATACGCTATTTGGCGTTTCGAAACGACTAATAGTGTTACGAAATTAAAATATCGTTACCAAATTTGCAAATGTCGTAACGGTATTGTTCGAAACGTTATTTTTTTGGAAACTTTTTGAAACAAGATGCAAAAACTTGTTTTGACCACTAATCCACGCCAGAGAGTCTAAAAATAGCAAAAATACAACTAAAAAATACGAAATTTCGTTATCAAAATATCGTCACCTGAAACGAAATTTCGTTACCAAAAATACCGTTCCTTGAAACAATTTCGTTAGAGTGCAAGCTATTATAATTGGAACGAAAAACGGTTGCAATATATCGTTAATTGAAACTTTTCGTTATTAAAATATCGTTTCTTGTAAAGAAATATCGTTACGATATTTTGGTAACGAAATTTCGTTTTAAGTAACGAAATTATTTTGTAACGATTTTTCAGTCTAAATATAATAGCTTAAAACCTGATTCGGTAACGAAATTTCGATTCAAGTAACGATAATTTGTAAAGGTCTTTCGTTCTTTAATGAAAATAGCTTACAATCTGTTGCTTTTGTTTGAGATATAAATCAGGTTGCGGGTTTTTTTTGGTACATAGCTCATGTGTGTACACTGCATAAGTATGCCAAATTCCACATGTTTACTACTAAAATAAGTTGTTAAAGATAAATAAAAGCCGTTTCATTCCACATCGTGACGTTGTTAGAAGAAATCGAGTGACGTGTGATTCTTAAATGGTTTCGTTTAAAATAAAAAATGAGGTCGCAAGTTGATTTTTTTGTTACAAGTTCTGGTATGAACATTGCATTAATCTTCCAATTGTTATCAATCTATGGCAAAAATTTGTCGATTTTCATATACCCTAAGCTGTATGAAGTATTAGGCTTTTACAAAATATTCACGCTAACGTGGTGCGTTGACACTTTTGTTAGATATATTAATAAGATAGTGGGTTTATCTTTTGATACATAGTTCATGTGGGTACACTGCACCAGTTTACCAAATTTCATCAATATACTGCAAAATATTGTTGATTTCTATATACCTAAGCTCCATGAAATATGAATGCATTCGTTTGAAATTTACTTCCGTGTGTATATTTTATTAGGAAACTTATCTCTCGGGCTGATAAAGCACAGCAGTCAAAAATAGATTTTTAACGATTGCAAACAATGCTGGGTTTTGGTCTTTAAGTGCACTAATAAGGCAAACGCGCTTTTTAAATATTGTAGTGTATTTTTCAGGCCTAATGCTTTCATTTCTTTCCGACGTCACTAACGTGTATTGTAACATTATGTGCATCCCTTATGTGAATGTTTTTTAGATTAAAAATTTAAGGTTTAATCCACGGCCTTCCAACGTTTTGCTTAAAGCTTTTCTTTTCCCGAAAAAAAATGAGAAAAGTGCACTTTCGACAACTTTATTTCACTAATAAAGTCTGCTCGATTCACAAAAAAAACACAGAAGCACAGCTTTAGTAGAAACACCGTGGGCAAACGCAGAGCAACACCAAAAGAGAGAAGGAGGGAAACGGCTCACTAAAATTAAGAAAACAAATATAAACCCTCCCCTCAACACTAATCTCAACCCCATAACTAACCCTATCTCCAACCCCATGTTTAAAACTAACTCTAATGTCATATTCTTCATTTTAATGTGCGGTTTCCCTCCTTTTAGTTTACTCACTTAGGCCACTTTCTTCTTAGCAAAGCGCGTAAAAAACGGCGACTGTGACTCGGCAAAACACTTGTTTAAACAGCATGACTCATAGAGGGTACCACTTGTCACGTCCGGCCGTCGTCGAGCATAGAGATCCATTAATCGCTTATAATCTCGCGGGCTGGCGAAAGATTACAAGATGGCCGCGTTCTTAAAAGAAATGCTGTGCATATTCACACGGGAAAAACATCGAAATAAAAAAGAATTATTAAAAGACCATTATTTTGTGTGGATGGCGTTGGTGTACTAAATATCTGTTTTAAACTTTTAAAAATCAAAATTACTGGCGCCAGGAGAATGTTTACAAGGGAGTCAAGTTTAAATGCACGTTGTTACGCGTGTTGCGCAATGCCTCCGTTAGTCGTTTAAGTTTGAGTTTGCTCAAGTGACTGCTGCAGGTCGTGAGATTTTCAGCAGCTAATTCGACTTGTTCCGTGTTTTTTTAAAGATCGATTTCCGGTGTGTGTGGCGAAGCTTGCAAGTTACAAGTATTCTACAGTGTGAAACATTTAAAAACTTGCCTTTTTTAGTAAGTTGAAAAATTCAAATTCCTAATTTTTTTGGAACAACACTGGTGCGCCAGCCATTTTAATTGATTTTATTCGTCCCGATCATTAAAGAAGTCGTTCGACTGGTCATTCGGCCAATTTTTTTAATTAAAGATTAGACTAAGCTGCCAAGACTTGTTTCGTTACCAAACCAGTTTGTAAGCTATATCATTTACCTGCAAAAACAAAATACCGTAAAAAATTAAAAAATAAAATATATATATTCATAAATCCAAATTTCGCTACGGTTTATTCCTCAAACAAAGCGGCCACAAAATATAGCTCTCTACTGCCCACTAACGGTAACCAAAATCATGATTGTAATGTTAAAGTTTTAAAAAAATAGCGTTACCAATATCCTTTCGAACAGTAACCTGAAAAAAAATATCGTTACGAATTGTTACATAGGGTATTTCTCAAGATTTTGATTTCATCAGAACAGATTCTATTGTAAATCGCGTTCCCCTAGACGTAGTTCTGACGAGCGCTACGCTCCAGTAAACATAGGTATTCCCCCATGACGCCATATGACATTTAACTAGTAGTAACTTCAGTGTGACATTGTCGAGACTGATTGTAAGAGGAAAAGTAACTTAGCAGTCGGTGATATAGGTCCACGTATAATTAACAAATTACGTGTATCAATTCAGCATGGTCATAAAGTCATTTTAATACCAGCATATAACTGTCACTTAATGTTGATTTATTTATTAATCTCACGTTTTTGAAATAAGTAGTTAGTAACAAAATGTTAATTTTCCGAAGGAGACTATTTTATAAGTTCAATACTAATATATCGTCAACACCTCTCTGACGTCTATTGCAGTAATATTTCGAAAAGTGGAACGTTCGAATTATAAAGGATATATTTCGTGATCTTGGAACTTCTACCATCGCAAGGTTTGGGTAAGTTATAATATTATCCATTCCGGAAAAAATGTAAAATTCGATCAAAATAAAATGGTGTGATCTGATTGACCAAGTAGATTTTTGGTTCCTACATATTTTAACAAAAATTATCTATTTTTACCGCATTAATAAATATGAACACAGGCTTATGTATTTGTATTTTTAAAAACAAGAATTTTTAAAGAAAAAACTTTTATCGTACCCGTTAATCCATTCGATGAGTTAATTGGAAGATTTTACGGGAAATTTGATTTCGCATCCCGCCCGATTTTTCGTTAATTTCCCGATGTCTGTCCGCAAACATAACTAGGCAAACACAACAAAGTTAAGTATATCGTTAAAAAAATAATCGATGTCCGGAAAATGTAATTGTTATACGATTGCTTACGGTATATGGAGAAATACTGGAATCTGTTATAACGCTGTGTAGTAATAAAAAGAGAACCGTTTTAAAATTTGGTTACGAAAGTACAGTTTACAATAGTCGACTGGTCACACGTATGTTTCATGTGCAAATTTTTAAACCAAGCTCGTCAATACTTATATGCTTAAACGAAATGGTTTAAATTACCTAAATGCATTACCAGTCTACCGTTTTCGTTCAAGTTTCACTCGTTAACAATTGACATGTCATTAGAAATCAGTAACAGTATGTATTGTAAGCTGTTGGTGATTTAGTATAATTAATACGTTGTTACATAAAAAATGCATTTAAGTATAATTTTGTTGCTATAGTTCTGACGGGCGCTACGATCCAATGAACATGAGTCTGTCCATACAGCTTAATCAAAATATGTTTTAATCTTAGCATATAACTGTAATTAAGGTGTTTAAGACATTTGTACCAATTTTAACATATTAACGTTTATATTTTTTATCTTATTTCCCGATATATTTGTGCAAAACTTATATTGCAAACACATCAAAGGTACAAACATCCTGAAAATTGATTTGATACATGATAGCTTACGCTATATAATACTTGAATTTAGTAGGACGTTGTAAAGCAATAATAGCTTAGAACCGGTTTAAAATTCTTAATTATAACAAATATTGTTTAATTTTTCTACTTCGCACAGTAGTAAAAACCAGAAAAAAGCCATTTCGTAATCAAATTCAATTTAGCAAAGTTTAAAAGAAACGAAAAACTAAAAAAAGTGGAGGGTGAAGCTCGTTTTCACTTCGGTTCTTTCTACAAAACGTGAAAGGGGTTTTCTTAATTCTTAATATATTTCTAAAAACTATTGGATCGTTCACAGCAATTTTGTGTAGAAGTTTGCAACGCTTACACCCGCCGCCGAACAACGCTAGCGTGTTTCAAAGGAATCGAATATAGTAGGTGACTATAAACGCTATAGTTGGAACGAACAGTAGATCCTAGAAAAGAGAGCGCGACCACAGCTCGAGGTAAGTTAAGCGTAACGCCCAAAATACAACTGCATAACTCGTTCCGCTAGCAGTTTGCTATAATAAGTTTTAAATCTTTAGAATATATATATATAATTTGCAAAAACATTCGCTAACAAGGTGCCAAAAATAAAAACGGCTAATTTTGTATTATAAGCTTGTCTAAATTTAAAATATGAAGCAAATCAATAAAAAATGGATCTTATTGTATGTGTAAGACACACAAAAATTTTTTAATAAAATCGAAACAAGACAGTCATTGAAGTTCCAATAACTCCACCGGTGGCAAATATTTTCAGTTGTGAAATTTTAACCACTATATCAAATTTATTTGCCATTCAATCATTCTTGCTCGAGTGAGACGCGCTAACAAAACGTAGTGCCTTCGCGCGATGTCTATGAATTAGTTACGTAAACGGGTACTCCCCGCTAAAGCAAGTAATATCTAAATTGCTACCCACACATGTTGTTAATAAAAAATGTTTGTGTTTCTAGAAAGCCAAATTATTTTACCATTCTCCCCAAATAAAACTGAACTTGTCAATAGTTTACCATTCTAAATCGTGCCCCAGGAAGCCTTAGTTTTTAATTATATTCAAAGCTTAAATTTGCAACCCAAACTTGAAGTTCTTTTTTATAGCTTTTAACACAAAATTGGCAAAGTCTAGAACACACTGCTTGCTACAAAACCAACATTGGGATATCACCGTCATTGTTGTATTGTAAAACACTTACTCAAACATCATACCCGACCGCCAGATCGGCCACGCAATGCACACATTCAATTTAAAGGTTTGGTTGTATTATATATGTCAGGGAAACCGTTGTTTTAATTTGTTTTTAAATTTTTTCAAAAGGTCCAGTTTATATAGGTAATGTGCTCGTCACTATGACGGTGTATGTATAGGATTCGGTATATAGCGGTCACTTTAACGTATAGGTTTATTCTCACGCCCGGACAAACTTTCTTTCAATTAGTATTATTTTTTTTTTCGAGCCAAGTTTCGAACCCATTAAGGGCTCGTCACTAGAACCGTTTTTTTTGTATAATAGTTGGTATGTGTATCGGTCGTACAACTTTCTTTCAATCAGCGCGAAGTTTAAAAGTTTGTTATCTTCGACGCCAGCAAGCAAAAGAAAGTTTACGGACCCAGAAGTCGTTTTAATTATGGGTCCCATTTGGAAAAATGGGACACATATTGTTTTTGTCCGTTTGTTTTCGTTTTTTTTTTCGTTTTTTTTTCGTCAAACGCTTGACAGGCATGGCTTGTTGCAACCACATCTACCAAATGGGGTAATGGAATGGCAATACAACTTTGTCATTTGTTAGACAACATGGTCTAGATATGCAAAAACCAAAATTTTGGGCATATACCCAGGGGAATTCCCCTTGGAGGTGAAAAAACAAAACGGTATCTTTTTTTAAAAAATTACCTTTTTTAGGCATAGTGCTTGAACGACTACTCTAATTTAAATAAGATTCGGTAAACTGTAAGTGTATTAGCCACTGATATACCACTTAAAAAAATTACCCAGGGAAATACCCTAAAAATAAGATTTTGTGTTCAAATCATGATTGTGACAGGCATGTCTTGTGGCAACGACAACTACCAGAGGGGGTAATGGAATTGCAATAATACTTTGTCATTTGTTAGACAACATAGTCTAGATATGCAGAAACAAAAATTTTGGGGAATATACCAAGGGGAATTCCCCTGGGAGGTGAAAAATTAAAACGGTATCTTATTTTTTAAAAAATACCCTTTTAGGCATAGCGCTTGATCGGCCACTCCAATTTCAATTAGATTTGGTAAACTGTAAGTGCATTAGCCACTGATATACCACTTAAAAGAATTAAAAAAATACCTAGGGATATACCCTAAAAATAGGATTTTGTTTTCAAATCATGATTGTGACAGGCATGTCATGTCGCCCTGACATCTACAAAAAGAAAAAATGTATGCTCAATCCAACTTTTTTATTTGTTAGATAAAATGGCCTTGATATGCAGAAACCAAAATTTTGGGTAATATATCCAGAGGAATTCTCCTGAGACGTCATTAACCAAAACGGTATTTTTTCAAAAAAAATAGCTTTTTTGCGCATATCGCTTAAACGGCAGCTCCAATTTGAATCAGATTTGCTAAAATGTTAGACATTTAAACACTCTGTTGTAATTAAAAAATTAAACATTTATTAGGGTAATTCCTTTAAAAACGAAGATATGTTCCTGAATTATGATTGTGACAGGCTTGCCATATCGTACTAACAGGCCCGGTGCTAGGAACCGCGGGGCCCAATTAGAAATGTGATGGCGGGGCCCCTACTCTTCATAGCACAATTTATGGGGTGTTTATATATCATAAAATACATACCAGGTACATACAAACTAAAAAAATATACATTTAATACTTGCTATAAAACAAATTAAAAGGTAATGTCAATGCTTATTTACGATATATTGTTTTTATTTCCAAACATAACAAATTCGATATTATGAGAAAGAATATTATTTCACTTTTTATTTTACGTTTCAGTAGTATTTTAAACCTCGTAATACAGAAAGACCCCCGCTAGCACGCGGGGCCCCTTCAAGGCGCGGGGGCCCAATTTGATCTAATCGGTCAAATCGGCCTAAAACCGGCCCTGCGTACTAACATCTTCAACAAGGAGTCGACAAATCAGACAAGGAATTGACAAATCAGATTTAAACATTAAGAATGTTATATAACATAACCCACATTTGTAAAAACAGAAACGTACGTGCAAAACCCAGTAGAAACTTATCTACTAAACCCAGTAATTCCCTAAAACCACGAAAAACTAAATCGGTCTGTTTTGGGAATTTAGCTTCATTTCAATACAGCGCTTAAAAGGAAGCTTTAATTTAAAACATTTGTGGTGAAATGTTCGTAAATCTAACACGATTGTTCTTTTTTTTGTACACATGGAGAAGAAGTTTGGTTTTATAACTATGGGCCCCATGTGTTTATGTTTGCAGAAACAAACTACATAGTCAGTGTATAAAGTACAAAATGTGGTTAGGGACCCTGTATAGCATGAATATATGGCATACAAGATGTGTTTTACAAATCGTGGTGGTTAAACACGTGGTTGACACTCTCTAGTATTTATCGGTTTTGGTGTCTCAACCGACGAATGATTAGCCTTTCGAAAAGTAAAAATTAAAATAATAATTACCGAATAAAATGGTTTCATAATAAAGGGTTCTATTCGACAGATAGTCCCAATGTATTACCTACAATTATAACTAAAGTTATCATCTATAACAGGTTACATACCTTTTTATATAGCAGTTGTTTATTAATCCTAAAACAAGGTAGTGTCATAAGTATGTTTTATTGTTTGTTTTTCAGTATTTGATTTAACGTTTATTATAAAGTTTGTAAATGTTTAAGAATATTTAATTAAATTGTTGTAATCTTTCAATCATAACGTGTAGGGAAATCAGGAAAGAGTGTCCATTTTTTGTAATCTTCAGATCACATTCATCTGTTTATCGCCACCACTAAACGTAGTTCTGACGAGCGCTATGGTCCAATGAACATGAACATTCATCTAGAAGTAACTCAAGAGCGACATTCGTGGAGACTAATTACTCAAAAACAATTCACTTAGTAACCGGCGTACTACCTGAAATACGTCCTAGTTTAGTTAAAAAAACGTATGTTTGTCTATGCAGCATGATAACAGACTTTAAACAAACAAAAATATACTAAACTAAGATACAACCCCTTTTTAGTACCATTAATTTTTTTGTCTGCATTTTTCGTCGATTTCACTGCGATTTTTTATCTTGGTTAATTTTTATCTTATTTCTCGATGTCTGTTTTCAAAACTAACTGTGCAACCACATCAAAGGTAAAAAAACCTCGTGAAAATGAAATTGATACGTGATATCTGACGCTATAGAAAATTTAGTATAACGTTGTAATGCAATAATAGCGTAAAACCGTTTAAAAAATTTAAATTCAATGAAATAATTTTAGCCTTTATTACTTCGCACAGTGGTAAAAACCATAAAAATCCATTTTGTAATTATCTTCGATTTAGCAGAGTTTTTAAAAGCTTGTCGTCTCCTTGGTTATATCTACACAAAGTGAAAGGTGTTTTCTTAATTTAATTTTTTTCCAAAATTTCCCAATGTTGTGTATGAGCTTGCAGTGGTCACACGCGCCGCCTAACAACAATTTGTTTCAAGGAATCGAATATCGAAGGTTACTACAAACACTAAAATTACGTATGTCTAAACAACATAATAAATACGTTGTAATACTAGCATTTATCTGTTATTTCAATGTTTAGTTATTTACATAAAAAATATGTACACAAATTTTCACAGCGAACTTTTAAATCCACTAGAGAGTGTCAACCACGTGTTTAAACACAACTATTTGTAAAACACCTGTTGTATGCTATATATTTATGCTACAGGGTCTCTAACCACACACAATTTGTATTTTATACACTGAGTGCGTAGTTTGTTTCTGCAAGCATAAACGCATGGGTCCCATAGTTTTCCAACCAAACTTCTTTTCCATGTGTAGTTAAAGAAAATAAACGTTTTGGTTTTTAATATTCTAGGGGAATTCCCCTGGATTTATCTCCCAAAATTTTGGTTTCTGCATATCTCAACCATGTTGTCTAAAAAATGTCCAATTTTCATTGCGATTCCATTACTCCTTCTGGTAGATGTTGGGGCGATATGGCATGCCTGTCACAATCATGATTTCAGTACAAAATTGAGTTTTTTAGGGCATTTCCCTAGGTAATGTTTTTATTTCTTTTAAGTGTTAAAAATCAGTCACTAACACACTTACTTTTCACCAAATATGATTCAAATTGGATCAGCCTTTCAACCGCTATGTCACAAAAAGCTAAATTTTTCATAAAAATACCTTTTTGGTTTTTAACCTCCCAGGGGAATTCCCCTTGATTTATTACCCAAAATTTTGGTTTCTGCATATCTAGACCATGTTGTCTAACGAATTGCTAATTTTCATTACGATTTGATTATTCCTTCTGGTAGATGTCGGGGCGACATTCCATGCCAGTCAAACCTTAGACGAAAAAAAAATGGACAAAAACAATATGTGTCTCATTTTTCCAAATGGGACCCATAATTACCGAGTTCGAATGCATTTATATTCAACCATTGTCGTTTAAGTTACACACGCAAAACGTGACCGTGTCTTCGCGCGATGTCTATGTATGGATTAGTGACGTACAAGTGTAATTTCCAATAAAAAAATATAATCCGAATTGCGTCACACATATGTTCATCACATTTATAATACAGAGATAAACATAAATCCTAATAACCAAACTACTGTAGATTCTTCTTTTTGGCGACCTGTAATTTCGCCCAGAATAACATTATGGTTGCGTTAACGTCTCTTAACGCAAATGTCTATCGGTCTTTTTTCGGTGTAAACGCGCACAACTTCTTTTTCTGTCTTTAATGAAAATAAACACAATCAAAATATCGCCAGGAAATCACTGCTTAAAACGTTAACATAAAACTTACCAACTGATTAGCTTGCAGGTAAGTAACGTTAGATTCAGTATCAAATATCGTTAGATTAAGTATCAAGTAGTTCGGTACTAACACAATAAAGGAAAAAACGAGGAAACGAGGCAATAAATAAAGGAGGCGTGTTCTGACGTCACAACCTTGGGATTGCCCGATCTAAAATCAGGGCCAAATCAGGACGACGCACCAACAACATCAAACGATGTGAACTTAAAAAGTTATACAGATATTACACCAACAAAAAAGGCAGCGCAATACTGTGCAACTCTATATTGTTGTTGTGATGGATTATAGAATTATTGCTACCTGGGAAAATACAATCGGTTATTCGTTCTAGGGGGACCATTTATTCTTATTCTGCTTATTACCGTACCAACATGGACAATCACCACCATTTTACCGAGGAAAACATTCACACAAGTATTGTGACGAAGGGAGTACCATGCGTCATATCGGAAGTGTAGGGATCTGAAGTTGGTTGTACGCCATCTCTAACATAACGCAATGTACTCTATCTTAAATAAATAGTACGGCTGTTACGGATGAGGTGATAAATATAAATTGTATACTCAACAGGAGTTTTAAAAATAATGGTTTAGACATGATTTACTCTCTCAAGGTATTGATTATTATAATATCCAACAGATAGATGACCGCACAGAAAAAGTGGAAACAAAACAGCATAGCTTAAGAGGGAACACACAATCGGCGATAATTTGGAGATTGGGATTCGAGTCCGATAGCTCGAATGGAGCCTGAACGCCCAGTGGAGGTAAGTCGGGTGATGTGCTCGAATAACTGTAATTGTTTATTTAATAGTCACTGGTCAACAAAAAATAGTTTTTTTTTATTTTAAACGAAAAAAAGAACACTTATTTCTGGTTAACATGATTTTGAATCTGGCATTAGTATTTTACTAGCACATCAGGATTTTGAGATGTGAGGGGCATGGTGTGTAAGAAGAAGTGTATTTTGTATCCCGTAAATGATGATATATTTGCCATTTACATGGCTGCTGGATCTTCAAAAATTTTTCGAATCTATGGACCCATAAAGATTCCTTCTTTCAATTTGGCTATGCTTGGGAAACTTTTGTTTTGTCATAGCTTTTACAAAGTTTTTCAATAATCCAGCTTGAGATGCAATGGTGGCTATAAAACTTAAAAAATAAAAAATAAACAATGTGAAATATAGTTTAAAACAGCTCTTCAATATCATGGCAGTAACAAATAGGTCCTTCAACTTTAAAGGCCAAATATAAGTCCCAATTGCGCTTCCTGTGGTAACTTAATTTGACTTCTTTTTTATCCACATTTTATTCTTTCAACCTTAATGCAAGGGGCTTCGCCTTTACCTTGGAAAGACATAGCTATAGCTGTCTATCATTTGAATGTTTTTGTGAAAATAAGATGGGATCTTCTGTGGCATTAGAATATTTGTAAATGAAAGAAATTAATCTGTCAGAGTTGTGTTCATTAGTACTGCTATCAGTAGTATCAAGTAAATGTAATGGAGGTACTGGTGGTGGCATTGATCATGAGGAACTAGGGTCCTTGCTAAATCCAAGTTAGGATATGTTATTTTGTCTCTCTGTTTAAAGAATAAACCCTTTGTTTTAGTAAGACAAAAATAGCAATCTTTTCAGTGATCTTTAGGTTCACGCTAAATCATAGGGACGGAAAACGGCATAGAAGGAGACCGTTTATTAGCCCAATCCAGTTGTACAAGTCTAAGCTGCATATCTTGCATATTTTATGGGGTGCACAGGTCTTATCTTGGTCGCCTAATGGACAACCAAAATATGCCGCATACATCTTTTTGATATCATTAGTGATATTATTCTTTTTGCTTTTAATTGCTTGTAAACTTTCCACAGACAAAGCAAAATCGATCTGGATGGTTTAAGCACTTTCTAGGCATTATGAATAGGCCATATATTTAGAAATTACTTGTAAAAATACTATAATGTATATTACTATTTTACACCTACAGAAACAACTAATTTATTTGATACAACATATTACCATATACTGTCAATTCCCTCAGTTCCGCCTGATCTTTTTCCCTCTGTACACTAACTGTACACTGCTCTAACACTTAAATAAACTTGCAAAAATATCCTTCCATTCCTTCCTTGTTATTCAGAGCTTGCACTTATTTTTTTTCATTTAGTCTTTAAAACAACAAAAATTGATTTAAAATTATATAAACTAAAATATCTTAAATACCTGATGTGCTAGAGAAAAAGTAAAATAATTTTTGGAATCTGCATTAAAAATACTTTAAGTTACGCTCATTAGAATGTTAATTAAAATTTGCAATTGACCAGTGTAATTAATGTTGATTACTGTTGATACTAAGATGAGACTCTTAACCAATGTATGGGAATTTACGCTTTGGTTGTCCCCATTTGTTGTTGATTTCCAAAAAATATGTTTAAGTCGACACTTCACATCAGCGATTCTGTGATTAAAAGTAAGGAAGTTTTTTTTCCAAATTTTATCACAATTGTAGCAGACTTTTAAGCGCTATTCCCTAAAAGGTTAATATTAAAAATAAATAAGTTTGGTTTTTAACGTCCACAGGGAATTGCTCTAGATATATGAACCCATTTTATTGCATATCTAGACCATGTTGTCCAACAAATGACATAGTTTTATCGCGATTCCATTGACCCTTCTGGCAGATGTCGTGGCCACAAGCCATGCTTCCACATAGGAACCATAATAAGCAACTTAGATCAAACACGCAGCAGAACTGTATAAATATCCCACACAGGCGTGAATTAATATATCTTTGTAACTCACAATAATAACTGGACCTTTCACGACAGCAGACATGATTTGATATCGTTAACGAAAGTATCTCGGAGAAAATGGCGAGGTCTGTCAAATCTTGCATGTGTCGACATTCATATAATGATGGATTGTTTGCATACATTATAAGGAAGGGATCTTTGGGGTAAACTAATAATTTTCTTAATTTTTTTGGTAATGTTTGTATTGGATTGTCCTTTTTAATTTTAAAAAAATATAAAAAAACATCTAACTGCCTAATATGCGAAAAAATCGTACTTATACTATGGGATCTGAGAGGAGTTTTCTTGGCAAGGTTTACATTCAATTTGACATAGCATATAAAATACATATCAGCTAACAACTAATTTTAACTTAGTATTCCTTTTATTATGAGGTGTTAAAGCAGATTGGTTGATTGTACACTGGTTTGAGATTTAAGAGGTTAACCGGAAAAGGGTTCATGGTGGGTATGAGATCTACGTTGTAAATTGTATTACATTCACTTATGTAATAATATTTTAACAGCTACAAATGTTTATTTTTAATTGGAAGAAAATAATCGGAACTCAAAAAATCGCAAAATTGCTTACATACTCTTAGTCTGTCTCATTTCCGCCGATTTACTCATAATTTGTCATTGCATCCAAAACATATTTTAGCTAACACTTCAAAAGAAGCGACTTGATTAAACATTTGTTAATTTTATATAGAGCGATATTGAGATTGATAGTTTTAGTTGGAGGTATATGGGGTGCTCTTATTTATATATATATTTATTTAAGATTTATGTATATTTTATTTCAGGCGATTTTCTGAGGAAATTTTAAGGGTTATTTAGAGTCAATTGTTGTTTTCTTGTATAGTTTGATAGAACTACCACTTAATATAAACTATCGAGTACAAAATCGTATTCAGGCCCGAGATATCAATCAACTCTTATGCAAAATTGGCGTCGAAAACCAGACCAAAACTGGGTTTTATTTTATTGTTGTTTTTTTTGTGGGGAAATTTATCTGGGGCTGTTACTTAGCCACACACTTTTAACATTCGTAAAAACTGACTAAATAACGTTTTTTTGCTCGAAACTTCTCAACAAAAATTCCCCAGCAAGTAAAAATAATAATAAGAAATTGTTAAACAAATTTGCATTGCTTAATTGGATTAGCTATTGGTTACTTTGCCAACTCGTATTTAAAAAAAAATTCAAAATTATGTTATCATTATTCACTATATTCACTGGAAAATTAAACACTGAAAAAAAATAGTGATTAAAATTTTTCGAGATTCCCTCCGGGATAAAACCCTAATGTTGAACAAATGCGTTACTTCATTTTAGTAAGATCATTTTAGTTACTACCTCTAAAATTCTATTTTACATTCTTCCCTGTTTAAAGCGTGTGGCAAAAACGTAATAATTAAAGAGTAATGTCGCAAGGAACATTTGAATCTACTTGGTGGGGTAGACGGTCTTTACGATAGAAGCATCTTCCACGATTTCAAGTTCACTGCAATGCGTTTTTAAATAATTAGCAATTATTTTCGTTTACATCATTTTAAGATTTTTTTATTGTCAGCGACATTGTTAGCTGTATAAACTAGAGATATCGACCGAAATTCTTTAACTGGTGGGTTAAAAAATTACTAACTAAGTTGTTCGACACAGTCACACTTATATTAGGTTGGTTGCAACGAAAGTTTTCGGCAGACTTCATAAAAATAAATATTAAGAGTGTTTTAAATCTATATAGTTACTCTGGAAACGTAAATTTATCTATGTAACATCCTCACCTTTAAATAAACAACAAATTACATATTTTAATTTATTTTAATAGAGGCTTTTCATGCGTATTTGTTTCATTGTACTAAGTATGTGTTATCGAAATCCACATTATACAAACAGTGATATTGCGATTATCTATGAGCCCGGTTGTTTGCAAATCTATTTTTGCAATCGGTGCGATTTTTGATTTTATCAAATCTAATTTATGCAGACGCACCTCACATGCTTTCTTAGTTGAAAGTGGTGTTTAATAACGATACATTTTCCAACAATTCTTTTAAATACAATTATGTCTTTATACAGGAGATGCCCCCTTTCATAGATATTCCAGAAGGGGCGCAAATTCAAGACTTTCATGTTCATTACAACGACCTATCTGCACAACAATTGTTACAAAACCAACAAGAACTTCAACGAACACAGGACCAAAACCAACAGCAACTTCTACAAATACTACAACAACCACAAAACATACAACAGCATCAACAAAACCAGATACAAGCAGATCAATCACAACAAATACTCCAAACCCAGGAACAAACACCACAACAAATTCAACACGCCCCGAGTGTAAACATTCAACCACTTGGCAAGTATTTATAATATTAGTGTTAACTTTGTAGTTGTTTCATAAATTACTTTACTTAGTTAATTTGAAACCATTATAACGACGTAGAGAATAGCAGAACACGTTTGACACGATGCCGCATGACAAGACTGGAATATTTTGTAAAATTTATTAAATCTACAATGCCACGAACTCAAATCGTAAATCAAGCATACCTAAGTTTTCTCAAAAAATGCATTGCCATGCTAAATCAAGATTTGCCTCATATTTAACAAAAAAATACCATGCACTAAATAAAATCAAACAAGGATAGCAAGGCGGCAACGCTTAAGGATTTAGCACAAGTGTCCATGTTGAATCTTCTACGCTTCTTTCTAATAACATCCTTAACATTTCGGGTGATTAAGAAAATCAGTTACTAATTATGCTCTAGAGAGGTTTGGGTAAATAAGCAAGCTTTTCTGAAGTTCCAAGAAATAACGAGCCTCTTTATATTGTAAGTTGATTACCAATCCAGGAAGAAATAGCAGTTGAATTCGTGAGATAAACATTTTATTTGATCCGATTTTCCGTCAAGATTTACCAGAGCGAATCCTAACATATGTTTGTGAAAGTACTTGCCTAAAAAAAATTTCCTACAGAATTTTCTAAATTTTTGACGTTGATGATTCTTTTGATATTCTTTTTAGATCTGCTTTGGGTATAACAAATATAGTGTTTAGATGTATCCACGCAGTTTGTCAGGAATATCAGTGGAAAATTTGTGGGACAAATAAAGAATGCTTAAAACCTAACAACAGACTGAATATAGCCAAGCTTGCCAAACCAAAAACCGAAAGAATCGCTATTTTATTACTTACAACCTGGAACCACTTTTATCTTATCAAATCGCTGGCTTCGCTGTAAAAAACATAAATTTAGATAAATGGGTAAATCATCATTTAGCAGCCGGGTGCAATAAGTTTTAGACATCACACATTACCTTGTACCTTGCTCCCGGTGTGTCCTCACGCGAGTATTTATAAGTGATAAATGATGTTTGATCTTGTGTTCGCCACCGTGGTAATCGGGTTTGAGTTTTGTATGAACCCAAGAACAATGCCTTTGTATGTTAAAAGCTGAGTTGGATACGGAGGGCCGAACCTGTACAAGGGCGATTTACCCAGACATATTGCCTTGCCAAAAACGTAAATCAGACCGTAGCGGAGGCTTAAACCCCAGCAAATAACATGGTACCTAAAAAACACAAACCACTCGCCGATGATGACCCTTGATGTTGATACATGAACTGAAGGCAAATTAGACAAAGCGAAAATACCATGCTCTGTGGTGTCAACGACAACCTCTGCAGCACCTAAAGATCGGTGCTGCGATAGCGATGTGTTGTGTCAACTTAGTGACATACGGCAGCACGCAGTAAAGCGACGAGCTTTTTAGTTTAGTTTAATTTTTTGCTCCTTCATTACAATAAAGAAGAATACAACATTTGTTACAAATTAAGGAGACAGGATGAAACGGCAAAACTACAGTAGTTAAAACACGCCAGTGACTAGACACATTGCAAGTTATGGAAAAAAATGACGTGGCCGTTAAACCTTACATTAAAATAAATAAATTTCAACAAAAACAATTTAAATCAAAATTAATTAATTAAATTTGGTGTGTTATTTAATACTTGATTAAAGTGTGCAAGCGCGACCCAGTACTGAGGGGGGAGCCGGCTTTGGGATTAAGTGGAAAAAGAAAAACCCCCTAAAATGAAATTCCACCAGTGGTTAAAAAACCGTTTCAAAACACACTTTATAAAACATTAAATTATAATTGGTGCAAGAACAGTTATTGCACTACATTTATTAAAGAAAGCACTTTAAGTGCAGAACATTACTGCACTAGAAAATATAAATAAACTAATTATGATAGTGATATGTATACAGTATACATAAATATTTGAAATAACACTACATTAAAGAAAAAAGATAAACAGCAGCAAGCTTCCGTTTTTGTGTGTAATTAATGAATAGTAAGTCCGAAACAGTTTAATGTGAAGTCTCCACAGTAATTGGGTTCCACTGCTAAATCTCATCTTATTGAAGCATCATCGGAGAAAAAGGATTGCAGCCGGCGGCGAAGAGCAGGTGAATGAGCCGGGGAAGGTGGTAGAGCAATCGTTTCCGCCGATGGAATTTCTTTACAACTGAAACAAGAATTTCTGGGCAGTATGGGTCTTAAAGACTGCTAACAGAAGATAGGAAAGACAGTGAATAATAAGAGTAAATATAATAGTGCTGGTGAAGTACTAAAAAGATGTGGCATGCAGTCAAGCAATAAATAGGGGCATACTATTAGGGCCGGCTAAAAAAACTAAAAAGAAAACAGCACTACAAATACAAATTGCCATCGGCATGCCATTAACAGTAAAAACCCTGTGACTTAAATGGTGAAATGATAAAAATAAGACAGCATGCTGTGAGTTATACAGTGGGCTAATACAGTGATGGTGAGATAGTTAAATTGTGTTAAAGCAATTCAATCTTAACAATAGAAACAAAAATAGGAAAAACAAAAAACAAAACAAAAGTCATAGCTTTGTGAGAGGAGTGTGCAGTAGGAGGATAGGGGAATAAATGAAGGAAAGTAATAATAAGGAAAAGGTAATGTTATAATAGGTAAATAAATATTATAGTAAAAATGACTGGCAATATAGTTAAATATTAGGGTAGTATTTAAAGTGAGAAATGAGTAAATTCATGGAAGGGGATGAGGATTATTCAAGAGGTGTTGTTTAACAGCTTTAATAAATTTATGATGTGGTTGAATTTCGCGAATTTTTATTGGTAATTGATGCCAGTATTTGGGGCCAATATACTTTATGGACTGTTGGGAAATCGTTTTAAAAAAGGGCCGTGGGAAGCTTTTGATAATTGCACCGGTGCATTATTGATAAGATTTCGAGTTTATGCATATCATATATGGTCAGAAGTTGATGTTGCTGCATTGTTTTAACAGTGTTCTCCCGTTTGCCAAGGTTAAAAATCATTCTAATATACCTATTGCACACACGTTGTAATTTGGCTAAGATTTGGTTGTTACCAAAACACCAGGAGGAGATGCAATATTGAATGTGACTAAGAATTACCGAGTGATATAATGATAAAAGTGAAGAACGGTCGATGAGTGGTCGGATTTTACGTACCATTATAAGATTTGTATTTATTTTTTTGGCCAAATTAAGCATATGTGGCTTCCATGATAGTCTGTTATCTATGGTTAAACCCAGAAATTTAAATGAGTTGACTTGTTCAATTTGATAGTTGTTAATGATAATGGAAGATGGTAAAAGTTCAGGTTTGGTGGAGCTGGAAAAGTACATGAATTTAGTTTTGTCAATATTGAGAACCAATTTGTTGGTCGAGAGCCAAGTAGATACTCTTTCCAAATCATTATTTGCATTTTGACATATGACTGATTGGTTTGGACCTGGGGTGAAAATACTGGTGTCGTCTGCAAACATAATTGTTTCACTGTGTTTTAGGCAATTTGGTAAATCATTTATATAAATGAGAAATATAAGTGGACCAAGTATTGACCCTTGTGGGACACCTAGAGTTACCGAGTTCATGTTTGAGGACAAAACACCATTAAAATTAACAATTTGACGACGGTTTGAAAGATAGCTGGTGAACCATCTTAAGGCAACACCACGAATTCCACAATGTGACAGTTTGTTTAGAAATATTTTATGGTCAATGGTGTCAAAGGCTTTTGAGAGGTCTAAAAACACCAAGGACTGATTTCTTTTTTTCCATTTGATCGGATAATAGATTAACCAATACATTGCTTACATAACTGGTAGAACGACCTTTTCTAAATCCAAATTGGTGGTTGTGAAAAAAGTTGTTTTGTTTCAAAAAGGAATGAGTTCTGTTATACATCAATTTTTCTAGTATTTTAGAAAAGGATGGAAGTAAACTAATTGGCCTGTAGTTATTGACTGATGTATGCTTGCCTTTTTTATATATTGGAATGACTTCAGAAGATTTAAAAGCATTTACAAATTTTCCAGATTGAAGTGATAGGTTGAAAATGTGGGTTAAGGCTTGCAGAATGTTATTTGGAGTTGATTTTACAAGTTTTGGAGGGAATATTGTCAATGCCGCTGCTAGATTTGGACTTCATTTCGTGAATTATTGCTTGGATTTCCAATGGGCTTGTGGGGAATATGTAAATGGAGGAGGGAGATTGAGGGCCCAAGTAGTCTGATGGAAGTGATGTGGATTGTGGGATGTTTCTTACCAACTCGGATGCAACATTAGAAAAATGATCATTAAACTGATTTGCTATTGTAACTGGGTCATTTGTCATTCTTCCATTTATTTCAAAGAATTTTGAAGTTGGTTGACTTTGTCTGCCTAGCAGAGAGTTAATGGACCGCCATGTAGCTTTCATATTTTTTCTATTGGATTCAAAAAGTTTCCTGTAATGATTTTTTTTCGCACCACGTATTTCACGGTTGTAAATATTTCTGGCAGTAACGAATTCATCTTTACATTGCATTGTTTTTTTCGTATAAACTTTTTATAAAGTTTCTGTTTTGTCTTATTCAGCTGAGCAATTTTTATGGTGTACCATTGATTTTGTGCTTTTTTACTTTTTAAATGTATAATTGGAAAACAGTTTTCAAATTCAACATTATATTGGTCAATTAGTTTAGTATAGGCCGTATCTGGGTCAGAATCACAAAAGATTTCATGAAGGTCTAAGTTTTGAATATTATTATTAAAAATGGTGGTGTTCAAGTTGGTAAAAGATCGTGATGACAATTCCGTACAAGTTTTGGTTATTTCAGTGTTAATAGTCATTATGACTGGGAGATGGTCCGATATACTATCAGTAATAATACCTGATTTTAAAATTGTGGGGTCGAAAGTGCTCCAGATGTGGTCAATGACTGTTGCACCCGAGTCAGTAATCCGAGTTGGTTTGTTTATGACAGATTGATAGCAATAATCGTGCATTAAATTTGTAAAATTTGTTATGTTGTTGTTGTTATTTACTTTCAGAAGGTCATAATTTAAGTCACCAAGAAGTATACACTGTGAGTCTCTTGATTCGATTTTTTCAAGAGTATTTGACAAATTGTGTAAGAATAAAGCATTTGATTCAGAGTCCAATTTAGGAGATCGGTAAATGACACCATAAGTTAAGGATGATTTTAATTTGGTTGAGTGCTGGGGAAATATGTCAGGAAAGACAACAAAAAGGGACTCAAAAATCCGCTCCTCCATTACAGTAAGGCAATCCATTACTTGAAAATTCAGGTCAGATCTAATATACAATCCAACCCCACCACCCCTGCTCTTTGACCGACTGTTACTTAGAAATACATAACCAGGAAGGGAAGAATAATGACCAGTTTGGTTTGCAACTATCCAAGTTTCAGTAATAGCAATTACCTCTGGTTTAAATTTGAGAGAAGAAACCAGTGTTTCCAGTTTATTAAAATTATTTGGATTTGTCAATGATCTAATATTTAGACTTAAGGTAGAAAAACCTTGGTGGTTTGTAAATAAATGTGATTTACATTCTTCAGAGGTAATATACAGCTCCGGGCACCTAACAGAAGTCACCTCATCCCCATCATTTAATATGTCATAATCTAAATCATTAAAAAATAAATTCAGCTTATTTGGGTCCAAATTTCCATAAGAAGAGGTGGAAGTAAGTAAAAGAGAAAGTTCAGTGTCAGAAATTGATGAGAATGGGAGACAGTGTTTAAAAGAGCAGTGATCACAAAGCCAATTTGAGATGGATGGGGGCTAATTGCTTTTTAATATTATTTACTGATATATGTGAGTAATTGGAGACATCGGTTAGACATTTATAATGATAATTAGACTTACAATTGTCACACTTAATAAAATTTTGATTTATTCGGATGAGCTTGCTGCAGCTCTTACAAAAACATCTTTTGGGGGTTGACATAGAGTGGGTAAGGTAACTGGCCAAATGCTATGTACAAACTAATTTGCACATTGTACCAATAGGGTTGGGATATTTGTCAGTATACTATAGTTTTAATACCTAGGTGGAAGAGGAATTGCAAGCAAGAAGGGCAGTAATGTCAGATAGTCTGTTAATAACTTGCCTTTTGTTGTTGACCATTGCGTTTATGACTCCGTTGATGGTCCACACCATTCGAAAGCCAAAGGCCTCTTTGGCTTTCTCCATGATGCGGAGTCGTCTCGCTGTCAGTGACTCCGTGATTGCCATCTTCGTTCCTTTAAGATGTCGTTTGGCTCCGAAGATTTGGTTTCGAACGATTCTGTGGACGAACTTCACGATGATCGGAGTCCGTCCATTCTTCGTTGGCAGCACGTGTGCAATGTCAATCTGAGCTGGGGAGACAGGAAAGGGCAGAGGAAGCTTGTTAAAAATTGCTAATACGTAACCTAGAAATATATGATCTTTTGGGATGTCCTGGCACCCATGTAGTACTAGGCAGTTTCTCCGTCCGTACTGCTCCAAGTCGTCTATTCGCTCATCCGTTCTTTGAAG
The DNA here is from genome assembly GCA_000149265.1 of Ciona savignyi. NCBI lineage: Eukaryota > Metazoa > Chordata > Ascidiacea > Phlebobranchia > Cionidae > Ciona > Ciona savignyi. The sequence continues at coordinate 180,509 of CH001384.1, read as the reverse complement.
CATGGCCCTTAGCTCTTTCATGGACGCCTTAAGACCGTTCAAGGAAGACCTCATCTCAGCAACCTCCCTCGCGGTCACCGTAGAATCTAAAATAGAAGACACAGGGGCAGTATCTGGGCTTTTATTATCAAGCTTAGCTTCTATTATCTCTTGCTTGCCTTGTATGTTTTTCATTGCCTCTTCCATTGCAGCTAGTTTTCCCAACATAGTTGCTTCCATTTCTTTTTCCGATTCAGGTACCGTACACAATAATATTCAAGTTAAGCCAAGTTATAAAAATCCTTACTCTAGCAGCATCAACCTTATTCAAATAGAATTTTTCCCTCTTTCTGTATTAGGTATTAAACGGTAACTAAAAAAACATAAATGTATGTAAGACGCTAATAAATAAAAAAAGGAAAACGATACTTGCGATTATAAGTCGCTAAAACAAACTGTTGCTTCCTCGCAGCCCAAATCGAAAAGGTCTATCCAAATCAAAAACGTAAAATCGCCGAGGACAAATCATAGAAATAAAATGTTACCAAAATTAACCAACCATAAACAATCAATGAACCAATAAAAACTACTGCAGCGGTGCAGTAACACATATGTCCACTAAGTCTGCACTTTCCCCCGTTAGCTTTTTAAGCTAATGATGAATGAAGTAGATATGTCTGACTTGTTGGAGAGTAGTGAAGCTAGCTCCATTCGGGAAACACGAAAAGCGTTAAAGCCGGAACCTACCAAGACAGAGTTCTAAACAAAAAAGATTTTTTTGCCCCAAAAGCCAACGATAAAATCTGCAATTATTTTGCCCAGCATCACCATGGTGCACAGTGCTGACCAAATAAGCAAGCACCCACTAAACGAAATAGACAGTGTAAAACCTCCCTATTATGGTTAAACATATGGTTGACACTCCACAAATAAACTGTAGTTTGAACTTGCAAAGTTTAAATAATGATGTAATAGTTTCTCCTTTATGGTGTTAATACAGATTGACTAGAGAATGGTAATTATAAAAACACTTTTTACTGTATGGTTAATTAACACTCACGTGCAAAAATATTTAACTCTAACCTACCTAACTACATTTGGTATATCATATATGAGATATAGCTATTGCTTTAATAAGCAAAAAGTCCGAAAGTACAAATAAATAAACAAAAATGTTTACAGATATACAATGAAATAATAAAATGAAATATTAAATATTGACATTTTTTGTGGTAACAATCTACGTTACAGCTAAAGAATTGCAAAAGAAATTAAGCAATAATGCAAAAGAAGTGAGCGAGCAATTCGTGCTACCATTTGATATAGAACATACCATAAAAAGAGCCAATCTTCAAATCTGCAAAGTTAAACAACATGCAGATGCCGATTGGGAGACTAAAGCACCTTCGTTGGAATGGAGAATGTGTATGGAACGAAAGCATGCGCAAACCGTCTATGGAACAACTGACTCAAGAATATCGATTAACGAAATATTTGATACAGCAAATACAATTGCAACAGTTGAAGCTGAACGCAAGTTCGAAGGTGCAAATTCTAAGAAAGCCTATATAAAAAAACATGGTAACACTGTTGGTCTTATTGGATTACCTGGAATCGGTAAAACAACGTTGACACAGATGATGACTCAGTCCGTCCTGAACAAATTAGTTCTTTCTGACACCCAATATTTGTTTTACATCTTAATACGAAATGTGAATTTTAAAAAAAAAGTCTCGGTTAGCCAATTTCTTATTGAAAACAGCTTGCCAGGGCAGGCCTACTCTAATAAACAATACAAAGCCATAAGCCAAGAGTTGCAGAACAATCCTAATGTTGTCATTGTGATGGACGGCTTAGATGAAGCTGGTGTCCCCTTCTCCACCACCACCCATTGCTGTCAACTGGATACAATAGGGAAACCAGTAGACATCATCAAGAACTTGTTTAATGCTACTCTCTTACCAAATGCTGTTAAATTAGTCACTTCTAGACCAGATCAATTTTATCAGATACACCAGGATTATCGTCCAACCATAGTTCTTGAAGTACTTGGTCTAGATGAAGCTGCACAAAAGGATCTAATTAAACAGATCTGTGGCGAGGAAAAGTATCCTGGGATTGAGGAGTTGCTGGAAGCAAAAAGCAAACTTATCTGCTTTGTGCTATGTACCAGTCAATTGCATTCATATCATTGACAGCCTTCTCTCTGGAGTTGGTGACATAAATTCAATGACACAAGTGTTAATCTCAACACTTATCAAGTATATTTCTTCTGGACATCTGAAAAATATAGACAAATCAGAGCTTAGATTGGAGTTGATTAAACTTACTAAACTGGCATTCAGAGGATTTGAAAACAAAAAGGTTGTTTTTGACAAAAACGACTTTGAGGAAGTGGATCTTCCGGATTCAGTGGTCGCAAACTTTCTGCATACGTATGTTGAAAAATCATCACGCATAAAAATGAAAATTTTGGATGGTAAGAAGCGCAGTTACTTTGCTCATCTTACCTTACAAGAATTCTTTTGTGCGATTTATGTGATGCTTTTTATGCCATATAAATCACTTGAGAAGAACTGTTCAATGTTTAAAGATTTTCATTGGAAATGTTGTTGTTCGATTTATGTTTGGTCTTTGCAATTCCTCTTCTTATAAGGAGATGAGAGACATCTTCTTAGCTTCGCGGATCAGAGATTTTAAGAAGAAGAAAAAAAATCTTTTAGAAATAGTTTCATGTCAGAATTTATGGGACAATGACACACTCATTAAAGTATCTGGCTGGATAAATGAATCTAATGACAAGGAAATATCGATCGCATTCGATAAGCGCCTTCCACTTGACATACAATTAATACTTCAAAATGATCCCTCCAAAGTCCACGATGTTGCGTTTGCCTTGCAATCGTGTTCAGCATCTCACAACTTGCATGTGTGGGCATCTACAAAGAAAGTTCTAATTTTCTTCCGCGGTTTACAACTGTCAACCAATCTCAAGGTTAGTGGATAAAAAGTTAAAACAAAAATATTTTGTGGAAATAAGATTTTAAAAAAAGTCGAACAAAATAACTTTCACACAGGGCTCAATTGAGTATTGTCCCACTACTTGTTAATGCATCAAATGTTCCAAATTACATTTTAAATTATGAATTAAATATCTGGCACAGATATTAAATTATGAATTAAATATCTTTCGAATGACGAATAGTGTTTAATATTATTAATTTTTTTAGATCAAGCAGTTAACATTGGAAGAGGTGGATATGACCAACCTTACTAAGTATTTGGTCCAACGTATAAACGAATTTGATAAACTTACACTGAGCTATTGCAAAAACCTGAGTGCCGCTATGAAGGAGATATGCCAAGCTATTAATCAACGATCAAACAAGGTAACCAGTTGTTACATTAAAGACAACTTTATTTCAATCAAACAATGGCCGTGTAGAATGTATTGCGTGTTATGTAATGCTTTTCATATACTATTATTAACATAACATAACCATAAATCTACATTTTATGTTTTAACGGCTGTATATAAGATTTTGGACTTTTTTAAAATCTCTTAGTGATTAGGAACCACTGGTTGAATAAATAGGAACATATGTGTAATGGATTGGTAGATGTAAATTGTTATGTTTGTTTGTTTAAGGTTTGCAACCTGTCTTTATGTTCACCCTGACTTCGCGTTGTGCACTAACATTTTAAGATTCAAAAATACCTGCGTATCTCTCCGTAGAATATTTGGCACTGATTGTTTTCGTGCCTTTACCATTGTCCAACCTGAATGGGTTACTAGCATTTCGTATTTGTTTGAATTTGTTTCACCTGTTGTTTAATAATTAACCTGGACTGACAATTTCCTAGCTAACAGTACTACGATATGGCCATCACAAATCCGAGAAGGTTATTTTATTCTTGATTATATGCAACATAACAATATACAACAATTCTACTTGTGAATAGGTTAGAATAGATCAATAGTGCTAGGAGCGGTATTAAAACCTGGTCTCCGAGGCTGTGGCCTGAACGTCGCGTCGCGCCTTAGATTTTTACTTTTGACTGCTCGATCACGTTTCAACAAATAATCGACACAGATAGTATTGTGAGAGGAAAAATTAATTAGGAAACACCAAAGTTTGTGCCTGGGATTGAGGCTAATTTACAAGCCGTGGGAATCAGAGACAAAGGTTTTGCAAAATACGGAGGCACAGTAAAGGTTCTTTTAACACAACCTGGTTCAAAATTCGCGAATTAGCTACATATTTAGAACAGACTTTCTCGTTGTACCTTTAACAAGGTATCGTATTTTCATTGAATATTAAGTATTGAGTACTGAGTGTCGGTGACAAGTAGAAAAAATAACGCTTGTCGAAGTTTTAGGTATTATTTTAGTCGCATTTATTTCGTATATTTTATTAAAGCGCTCATTAGTAATAGCGTATTGTCTATGGCGGAACTCGGCAGACAGTTCGGGCAATTGGCCGCTAAAACAAGGTTTTGGGAACAAACTTTAAGCGTAAAAGATGCAACGTCTGTAAGAAAAAAAATATTCGTTGAACCATTGGTTATATTTGCATTGTATCATTCACCCTATGTCATTCCTTTATTTCGCATTACTCCCTCAAGTTATGCGGCAAAAACTATTTAATTTGAAATTACCTCAACAGATGTGATAACCTGGCAGATGTGAATAAATGACATTATGTAACTCACTTATTGCGATATTCTAGGTTTAAAGGTGTTTTGAGTAAGAAACACGATAAAAATCCAAAATTAGAAAATCATATTTAGTTATTTATATCATTCATCAATAAACATAAATCCCATAAATGTTATAATTTTGGTACATTGAAACATTGTAACAGACTGATAAACATACATGACTGCTGATATAGCAGACAACTGGTTTAAAAACATAAACATAAATATCATAAACAGGAAAGATCAAACAAAGAAAGAAAAATGTTTACTAATAAACGCATAGACGCCAAACCAACGGATTAAACCTTAATTATGCCTTTTTATCAAATAGAACTGGAAAACCTCCATTTCCGCGACGTGACCATCTAAATTGCTTTAAAATCCTATTTTTAAATTGAAAGGGCGTACTTATCTTAGAGACAATACAATATAAGAGAAATTGCTAAATTCAATGTGGCCAAGTTTTCTTAATTATTGTGTCAGTGAGAGTTTATAATATTCGATTTCTAACGTAAAGCACATCTGTAAGTTACCCGAGCTTCGAACACTACATTTGTAAAGCACATTTTAAATGTACCATATATGTATATATCTGAAACAATTGCGGAACGGATGGAAACTAAACTTCGGATGGAACTAAAAGTTAGTAAAAAAAACTTTTGTTATATTCTTGCATGTCTGCACCATGTAGGCTGCGGGGTCAATGACAATTTAAATCCTCACAATCATACAAGTATTTGCGATAACGTGACTTCATTCTGCAGAAAAACCGCAAATCATCCTTGATCGCTTAAGGTAAATAAAAAATGTGCGGTTGGTATAGCGATTATGACGTATCCGTCACAAGTTAAGCCTCAAGGCTGGTTGGTCATTTGCAACTACGTGAGACGGACGTTGTTCAGAGCTTGAACTGAATAAAAACGAGGGTTGGTTGAGGGCAGTGACTCCTGAGGAGAAAGCAGCAACTTCGGCTGGTGCTGGCTCAAAGAACCCTTTCTACGGGGCTTAATATCACAGAAAAAAAACAAGACTAAAGTCGCATCTGTCGGTTTGAACGAGAAACTGATTGGCTACTCTTAAGAACTAAGGAAAGCAACTGTTTATTATTAAGGCAGCAAATATCTATAGCATCGCGCTGTTATTTCGATGCGATTCGCAGCGAAGCGTTCACGAGTAAAATGCATTGAATTATTCGTGTGTTTCATTGACAACGTTTTGACAAAAAACAAACTAGCGTTCAAAACCAGGGTCGGATTGGAGGCAGTATATCGGAGCCACGCGCGCAGCACGATCGCTTATCTTTCCCATAACGTCAAACGTTGAAGTTGCAGTTGGTTTATCTCTTCCAAATATCGTGAAAAGCTGCATAATCTAACTATGCTAAAGATATATTGTTGCGATTAAACAACATTCGGTCTGATACCACTGACCCAACGATTAGTGTTACCACAGCACGTGGTAAAATAATGCGCTTGTTCCATTTTCTTTATTTGGTAGTTTGCGGTAACTAGAACATGTATTTAGGGCATTTAAACAACTGAATTCGTTCCAAAGTTATGCAACATACCACGACCCATTATTTATTTTGTTTGTTTACATGTTTTCCCGATGTCTGTGGGGCCAGGGGTTTTTCAACGCAATTCATTGGCCGGGACCAGGTCCCAGGATTCGCTGCCGTCTATACATGATACATAAATCTCCATTCCGACGCTGTATGTACACACACATGGCGTGGAGCTAAACTCAACTGGCAGCTGAACCTCCACTTAATAAAAAAAAAACAGAAAAGTGCACTAGTAAATGTAAGTTTGGTATATTTTAAGTAATCCCACAACGGTTTATAAAGCAAATAATGACGTAGGTGTAAAACAACTTGTTGTGAATTTGCCCTATTGCCCCTTTGCAGTTACGCGCTCTTTTCCGCCGAAGTTTAATTGACACAATATAAATAATACGAAACAATAAATAACTAGAAAGTGTCAACCACGTGTTTAACCACCACTATTTGTAAAACACATGTTGTAAGCCATATATTCATGCTACAGGGTCCCTAACCACAATTTGTATTTTATACACCGAGTACATAGTTTGTTTCTGCAAGCATAAACGCATGGGTCCCATAGTTAAGCAACCAAACTTATTTTTCATGTGCAGATAAATAAAAGATAAACGTCTAAAATTTACAAACATTTTACCACAAATATTTTAAATTAAAGCTTCTTTTCAAGCGCTGAAGTGAAATAAGGCTAAATTCCCAAAACAGCCCGATATATTTTTTAATGGTTTCAGGAAATTCCCCTGGGTTTAGTAGATAAGTTTCTGTTTTTATAAGTGACTCATGTTATAAAACAATTCTTAAAGTTTTAATCTGATTTGTAGACTGCCTATTAGAGAAGTCAGTGCGATATGGTATGTCTGTTACAATCGTAATTCAGGAACATATCTTCGTTTTCAAGGAAATTACCTAAGTAAATGTTTTCTATTTTTTAATTGGTACAGAGTGTCTAATGGTCTAACATTTCACCGAATCGGATCAAAATTAGAGCGTTCATACGCTATGCCCCCAAAAGCTAATTTGTTAGAAAAAAATAGCGTTTTGGTTTTTAACGTCTTATGGGAATTCCCCTGGATTCATTATCCAAAATTTTGGTTTCTGCATATCTAAACTGATGTTGTCTAACAAATACCAAAGTTTGATTGCGATTTCATTACTCCTTTTGGTAGATGTCAGGGCGACATGGCATGCTTGATAAATCCAGGGGAACTCCTCCCCTTAGAGGTTAAAAACCGAAACGGTATTTGTTTCTCAAAAATAGCTTTTTTAGGTGTAGCGCTAAAACGTCTGTTCCAAATTTAATCACATTTTGTGGAATGTAAGTGCATTAGTCTCTAATTTAACAATTAGAAGAAATAAAAAAATTCCCTGGGGAAATACTCTGAAAACTAAAATTTTGTCCTTAAATCATAATTGTGACAGGCATGCCATGTCACCTCGTCATCTACCAAAAGGAGTAATACAATCGCAATAAAAAATTGTGATTTGTTAGACAATATGGTTAAGATATGCAGAATGTAAAATTTTTGGTGATAAATCCGGGGGGATTCCCCGGGAACGTTAAAAACCAAAACGGTATTTTTTTCTAAAAAATAGCTTTTTTGGGTATAGCGCTAGAATGGCCGCTGTATTTTTAATTTGATTTGGTGAAATGTTAGTGCATTAACCACTAATTTAACACTTAGAAGAAATAAAAAATATTTAGGGAAACACCATATAAATAAGGTTTTGTCTTTAAATAATGATTGTGAGAGGCATGCCATGTCGCCTCGACATCTACCAAAAGAAGTAATGTTAAAAACCAAATTGGTATTTTTTCTAAAAAAAGCTTTTTTGGACGTGGCGCTTGAACGGCTGCTCCAATTTAAATCAGATTTGATGGAATGTAAGTGCATTAGCCACTGATTTAACACTTAAATGAAATAAAAAAATACATTAAAAAATACCATAAAAATAAGATTTAGTTCTCAAATCATGATTTTGACAGGATTCCCCGAAGCCATGAAAAACTAAATTGGGCTGTTTTGGTTTGGTTTAATAACTTTGGGACCCATGCGTTTATGCTTGCAGAAACAAAGTACATACTCGGTTTATAAGATACAAATTGTGGTTACAAGGGACCCTGTACCATGAATATATGGCCTACAAATGTGTTTTACAAATAGTGGTGGTTAAACACGTGGTTGACACTCTCTAGTTATTACAATCGTTTTGTCTATTTAACGCTTTTGATCGTTTACCACAGACTCTCAGGTACAACTAAAAAGATCACCAAAAATACTAAAGGAATAAACTCTAGAGACACGCCTTACACGTGTACAAAAAAACAAAGAAAACAAATGAAAAAAAGACAAATGAGAGAAAATAATGACGTCACACAAAACAGAAAATAATAATTTAAATTAACAAAAACTCTCGTATTAACATGGCTTCTCAAAAAGTGAAATTTTTCCTTTTGAATGACGGTAAACAATATAGAAAATGGCAAAAAATAACATAGATTTATCGGTTTGGACATCTGGCTCCTCGTCGGGTAATCGTTTAACATAACCGATTGCGTCACTCTTGCGACGCTTCAGCAGTTCGAAGTAGTAGGATCAACTTATGGATGGTGCGGTCTAGGACTGTTGAGGGTGATATGCGTTTGCCCTTTTTATCTCTTCGGCCATCACCGACGGGAATGTTTACTTTGCGAACAAGACCATCTTCACTTGGGTACACCTTCAACACTTTTCCTATCTTCCAATTATTTCGGGTTGCGTTTTCATTGACCAAAAATACGATATCGCTGACTTGAATACTGTCCTGAATGGTGCGCCATTTCATCCCAACTTGTAAGGTCTGAAGGGATTATTTCCCCCAACTAGACCAGAAAACGTTCACCAAGTATTGGACTCTTCTCCACCTCCGTCTAACGTACATATCCCTATGTTGAAATTTGCCAGGTGGTGGAAGCAAAGGTTTTAACTTCGTTGTCAGCAAATGGTTTGGTGTAAGAGGCTCGAGTTCTCCTGCTTCGTTTAAACCACTGTGAGTTTTAAGGGGCGCGAGTTAACGATATTTTCCACTTTTGTCATTAGGGTTCTAAAAGTCTCGTCATCAAGTTGTTCCCCGAAACGTCCCAACTGCAGCTCCAGTGAGCTTCTTACAGTTCGAATTTGCCTTTCCCAAACCCCTCCAATGTGGCTTGCATGCGGGGGATTAAATTCGAAAGAAACCCAATCACAATCCTCCTCATGTGAATGTCTGATTAAAAGTTCCACAATATGAACAACCAACTCTAATGACGCCACAATCATCTTTCAGTACAATGACTTCTGCTTCGTGCATCAGTTGTCGTGTCACTGGAACCAGCGTTTTAATATTTGTGACTGGCCTTTTTGCTCTGAACCAAGAGGGGATGTGGAGAAGCCTGTCAATGTCAAAACGATCTAGGGGTTTCACGGTTGTATTTATCACAGTGACTCGCTTCATTTCGAGTTGTAACTCCTTTTGAACATCCTCTTCCTCTTAGGAAAGCAGCTTTCTAATAAGCTGCATTGTGTTCTATACGTTGCCATTGAAGTTATTGCTAATATCTGCGTGTTGAAGATTGCTGTTTGGAAATGGATAAGGCTTATTATATTCTTAACAAGTCTTAAAAATTTTATCAGCTGATATTGATACAGGAAGTGAACCAGGCTAGTTGCCTAATGCTTTATAACTAGCCTAACAGTTAAATTTTCGAATCTTCATGCTTAAGGCAATAACTTTTATTAGTTATCTGGTAAATTCTAGATTTCTAGAAAGATTCTGTAGTCTAGATTAGTTTAGCATTATGACTAAAGTTAAACGAAAATATGACGATGATTACCTGAATTATGGATTCATATTTGTGGATAAAGGTAATGAGCAGTTACCACAATGTGTTATATGCCTTAAAACTTTTTCAAATGCCTCCATGAAGCCCTATCAACTGAAACAACATCTAGTCAAAGTCCACCCACAGTTAGCTGAAAAGAACCGGAGCTACCTTGAAGTAAATGCAAATCAAGTGAAGAAAATGAGATTGGATTACTACAGGGTCAGTTTCAAACCACTTCAAGGGCAATGCTGACAGCATCTTATGCAGTTTCTTTACAAGTTGCAAAAGCCAAAAAGCCTTATAACATCGCCGAGACACTGATAAAACCGTGTCTCGTAGAGTGTGCTAATATATTGCTCGACTCAAATGCCGTGTCCAAGATTAAGCAAGTATCCTTGTCCAATGACACTATTAAGTCACGCATTGATGATATGGCATGCAATATCAAATCTAAACTCATCGCTAATATTAAAGCTTCACCTGTGTTTGCAATTCAACTCGATGAGTCGGTTGACGTTGCAAATCTATCTCAACTGATGGTGTTTGTTCGGTATGTTCACAATCAAGCCATTGAGGAAGACTTTCTTTTTTGTCGGTCATTGGAAACTACCACAAAGGCGAGCGATGTGTTCAAACTGGTGGAAGAATTTTTTGAGACTGAAAAGTTGGATTGGAATAAACTCGTTGGTGTGTGTACTGATGGGGCACCTGCTATGTTGGGTGCGCGGTCTGGTTTTGTTGAACTGGTGAAAAGGAAGAATCCAAATATTATTGCCACGCACTGTATCATACATCGAGAGGCATTGGCGTCAAGAACAATGCCTGAAGAACTCAAGCAAACATTGGATTCTGCAATAAAGATCTTAAACTACATAAAAGCGAGTGCATTGAATTCCCGGCTCTTTCGAAGATTGTGTCAGGATATGGAATCAGAACATCAAAATTTGGTGTATCACACTTCTGTTCGCTGGCTTTCCAAAGGCAACATGTTAAATCGCCTTGTGCTTTTACTTCAAGAGATTATTGAATTTTGGCGAGATTGAAGAGATTGGCGTATCTTGCAGACATATTTGGTCATTTGAATGAACTGAATCGCAAGTTACACGGAATAGATTCAAACATAATTGTACAACGGGACAAGATAGCTGCATTTATTGCAAAGCTGGAATTGTGGAAAGGGAAAATACAGAGTGGTGGCAGTGTCGCGTCATTTCCGACGTTACATAAAATGTTTGGAATGACTGGTATTAGTTCCGTTATTCAAAGTGATGTTGTTGAACATTTGGACAAGCTTACTTGTGAATTTCATCGGTATTTTCCATCCATTGAAGATGACACTCCTACAATGGCATTAACTAGGAATCCATTTCGATTCCCTGTTGCATGTGTTTAAGATGATGAAGAAAACACACAAGAACAGTTTTTGGAAATGATTCATGATTCAGCTGCCAAAGCTTCATTTGAAGATAATACATTGGGTAAATTTTGGGCAATTATGATAAATATATACCCAAAAGTTGCAGCAAAACCATTATCATTGCTGACTGCTTTCTCATCGACATATCTTTGTGAATCAGCTTTTTCGAATGTTTGTCACCATAAAAACAAAAGCACGAAACTCAATGTTAAATCTGGAATCAGATTTGCGTTGTGCAATTTCAAAACTAAAACCTGACGTTAAGTTGATCGTCGCTGAAAAGCAGCAACAAAAATCACATTGACAAATTTGAACCAAAGTTAATAAATATGTTGGTATTTTTCTCAATAAATTGTTCTTATTCGTTACATACCGTTGTGCTGTTGGATATATCACAACAGGTCATCAGACTGCGTTTTGATTTTTCATTCAGTCTTAAAAGTATGAAAGGTAGTGGGGAATATAGATTTATTAAGTAGTGAAGTGGGTAATGAAGGAAAAAAGGTTAAGAAGCGCTGCTCTAGTATGTTTAAAGCGTCTGGTTGAAGGTAATCTGTTCTCCATAAAAAGTTTGGTCCTCGCAGCCATGGCGATAAAGTCGTTAGCTAGTTCTGTGGTATTCCTCTTCTAGCTAGATCTGCAGGGTTTTCGGCTGTTTTTACATGTAACCACTTGCTACCATTGGTGTTGGTTGTCTTTGATCCGCTGAATTATATTGGCCACAAAAATTTAAAAGCGCTTGACATCGTTAGCTAGATAACCGAGCATGACCTTGCTGTCAACCCAGAAGTATTCTCTGCAATTTTTTAAAGTAAAGCTGTTGCTTTAGATAAGCGCTCACCTAAGCTGACATTACAGCGGCTGTTAACTTCAACCTCGAAATTGTAATTTGCTTCAAGGGCGCTACTCTTGATTACCAGATACAAAGGCACATGGCACTTGTTGTTGTCTGTTCACTATTCTCAGGTAGGTGCATTGACCGTATCCAACTGTACTTGCGTCGGAAAAATAATGCAACTCACGGGTTATTTTTGTTCCAAATTCTGGTGGCTCGTAGCACCGTTGTACTTCAACTTCCCGAAAGTCCTTTAGCTTATATCTCCATAACAAGTTTGATTTATTTATTTTTTGTCCCAGTTAAAAATTGAAAAATAATATAATCACGACACATGAACGGGAAAAGACGGCAAGACGAACAGTCGTTAAAGCACGTCATTAGAAAAAGGATATAATTTAATAAATATGGCGGACGCAATATCAGCTTCGGTTCCAGCATCACAGGAGCTGTAAAAGCTAACGGGTCCAAAAAAAAAACCTTACAGTGGCTGAAATACCTCTTCGTGTTAGAGGCATGTCCTTTAATTAGATACGAAAGCACAATGAATCGTTTTCCAAGCACCAAGTGATCCCCAAAACTCTTTCCCTGGGAAGACGATGGATTCCAATTTTAATGTCACGTAAGGATTTGGATCGATTACTTAAAGGGATTTGTTTTAAAACGCCCCGATCGTTCGAGGCGAACTTCTGTGGCCGTAATTCTGCCTTTGCTCACAAAGCTTTGCTGTCTTTGATAAGAGCAATTGCATTCTCTGTAGTTGGAACAGAAATAACACCATCATATACGTAAAAGTTGTTTCGAAGGTAGTTTGCTGCCTCAATTCCAAATTCGGCGTCACCATCATCTGCCGTTTTTCTAATGCCATAATTAGCGCAATCTGGTAAACTAACAGACCAAAGATGTAAACCTTAATGCGATACTCCACAATAGGTTTCTCGAGGTCGTCATTTTTCCACCACAAGAAACGCAAAAGATCACGATATGGCTTTTCCACTTTAAATTGATGAATCATTGCCTTAATATCTGCGATGATTGCAGTTTTATGCAGTCCAAATCGACAAAGAATACCCACAAGGCTGTTTAGCATATCTGCCCCTTGTAGAAGGCAATCATTCAAGCTTACATCAAGGTATTCGGCTGAGCAATCAAATAAAACACGTATTTTTCTTGTTTTTTGGGGATAATATATCCCGGTATGTGGTATATAGTTTATCCACTGTTTATTTTCAGGAATTGCCGCAATGTCCACTTCTTCGGCATGGTGTTCAATGCTCATAAAATCTTTGTTATCCATTAGAGATTGACCATTTCGCTGTAAGCGCCGCGTTTAATGGCCAAGTCTCTATTCCGCTAGTTGTCGATTGTTCGGAAGTCGCATATTGGTATACTTTAACAGTAGTGGCATTTGATAACAACCATCGGGTAATTGTACAATGTTCTTACCGATTATATCCATGAACATCTTGTCTTGTAATGAAAGTTTACTTCTATTGTTGCACTGTTTTTCGTGGAAGTCTAGCTCCATCCATTTGTGAACTTGCTGTGGTGATATAGTCTCTTTACACCCGTTTATAATTATTGCGCCATTAGCACATTTCTCACTCGCGATGCAGCAGTGAGTTATCAAGTCGCCGACGGCTGAGTAGTTTTTACAAACGATACCCACGATACCCCAGCCAAGGACCGATTTCTGAGCATACAGTTTCTTTTCTTTCCCACAGACTATATCCCGTGGTCGAATGACGCACGAAACGTTTGTTCCAATGAGCATGTCTAAAGGTACATGCGGGTTGTACGGCGAGATCAGCTGCGAATTTTTTGCTAAATGTTTAAATCGCAAGGCGGATTCATGCCTAGGTATCTGACTCCGAGCTGCAGGTATCTCTTATCGTGTATAAATGGCGGGTAGAGGGATTCGCACCGATCGGTCAAAACTGGAAATCTCTAGATTGCGAATTCGTATAGTGGCACTCACGTTATTTTTACCCATCATTGTGCATATGTTAATACTTGTATCTGTACCGACAACGCCCATACATTCTTGAAGTTCTTCGGAAATAAAAGAACTGTTGGACTGTGGGTCTAAAATGCAGCACTTCAGTCAAAGGGGCCTTCGTATTTCTTACCCAAACTGGAGGAATCATCGAAGAGTCGTCTCCCTGAAATGCGTTGCCACAAAGTGTTGTGCATTTACATTTTGTTTTTTTTTCTATTTCCCAATCCATGTGTAAGCACGTGAGATGCATCTTCTTGCAAATTTCGCATTTTACTCTCTGTCGACACCTGTCGGGCAATGTGGTTCTGACTTGAACCGCAAGAGTAGCATAGTCGTTTAATTCTTAGGAAACCTTCCTTTTTTTAGGTAATTCGAAGAACAGTTTACACTCATATATGTGATGTCGTTCATCGCAATAAAAACATTTAGCGGCTATTTTTCTTGGGCCATTTTAAGTCGTCATTCGACCTAGTAGCGAATGATGCTGTTCTCCGATTTTCACTTGCCTTCGCATTTTGAAGTTCCGGTATGTTTTCCTTCTCGAAATGTCGTTCTATGTACTCTACCAGCTGTTTAAACTGTGGGTATAAACCAACGTTTCTCTCCTTCCAATCTATTACTACATCTTTCCATCGTGATGCTAGGAAAAGTGGAAGCCGTGAGATTATTTTTCAATTTTCGGTCGAATAATCCAAAATATTTAAGCTTGCAATTTTGTTCTTAGCAGTAAGAACTTGAAATAAAAAGTCCGAAAATCGTCTGAGACCCAATGAATCAGAATGGTGAATTTGTGGCTAGAAATAGTGCTTAACGGTAAACGCTTTGCTAATAACGCATTCATTTCCGTACCTTCTTTAGGAGTTGATCTTGCGGCATCAAACGCTTTTTCAGATTGCAACAGAAAAAAACCATTAACTCCTTCATTTAGTTCACCTCTTAAGTGTTGTTGCAGGAGATTTCTTATTAAGGAGATAAGCAACTGGATCTCGCCTCTATCAGGGCATCGAATGTCGTTTCCCACGATGGAAACTTGATTGCGGTGCCATCGATTACATCTACTTTTATATCCGGTAATATATACGACATAGAGGGTAAAGTGGCTATGGGAAGTGGTGTTTTGTAATTAAAAGTGCTTTTCGGAGCGATTCGTTTGTGTCGTTCCGTTGTCGTTGCAAGGACGCTCTCTGCCGCTTGAGGAATTGACGTATGTCCGGCATGGTTCATTTGTTTGCGAAACGACGTACATTTATTAACAGGTGGCAACTCTAAAACATCTTATGGTCTTATTCAAAAAGGATTTTCAATTATTTCCGCTTCCAGACAAGCCGATGCTCGGGCGTCGTTTTCTGCAATTTCATAGGAAATGCGATATAAAGATAAATCTTTATCGGCTTGCATTTTTGCTAAATTAAGTTCATTTTGTTTCCTAGTATATGCAAGTTTTTTTCTTTTAAACCAGCAGCAGCGATCGGCTGCGGCGATCATAAATCTTAGGTAAACAAATAAGGTCGCTACAAACAAAAAATAAAAATGTGTCATGTGAGCTGACTACGTAAGCTCGATTACTTAATGAAAATGATAATAAAATAAAACCCATAATTGCTGGTGTTTATAAAACTGGTAGTTTTCCTTTTCATATGTGGCATCATTTATTTGCTTGATTTAAAATAAAAATTATAATGTACAAGGCATTGATATTTACAACCGGGTTTTATATAAACAGTAGTAGATGATGTTTTACCACACATCACTGGAGTCAGGATAAAAACCATTGAACTTAAATATTTTGTCAATTTTGTTTTAAATATTAAGTTAATAATTATTTTCTAGTAAAAGACTCACTGCGCTTAGTTGTCCATGCATATGTAGTCAACTATAGTATTCCCGTCTTTACGTTTTAATGAACTTTCTTATTTGGGATATTGTCAGATAGTTCATTTTTCTTTTCTGGGTGGCAGGTGTTGGTTTCAATCTTTAATAAACAAATATAATCTAAGTTTAATGTTAAGGTGTAAAAAGTTAAATGTGGCAATAAATCAATCAATCAAACATATTTTATTTGTTAAACGCACAAAAAAACAAAATAATAACAATACGAAAACACATAAACTGAAGTTTAACAAGGAGACACCGAGAAACCATGCGGTTATCAAAGCAGGTGTCACCTTATAATAAATGTAAATTAAAATATAAAGATAAATAAAGAATAATCAGAATAGCACTGTGAAAAATTTGTGCAAAACATTACAATGACAAAACAACTTTAACAAAGCTCTAAAAAAAGAAAAAAATCAAAATGCAATGTGTTAAAGAGAAGAAAATCTAAATTAATTAAAAGTTACAATATTGCTAAGACATTGGACAGTTACGGTATAATATTTAAGTAATTTAAGTCAGAAAATATTGATTCTTTAATTGTTTTTTTTAAAGGAAAACCATACTAATTTTTTTTAAAGATACATCCATTGCAATCCATGCTACTGGACCACGGTACCCTATTGAATTTTGACCTAATAATATTTAAAAATAAGGAACAAAATAATCATGATGTGCCACTTGTCTAGTGATATGATTATGAGCACAGTACAAATGTTGGAATATATAATTAAACGAATCAGGGAGAGTTTTGTCATAAAACTTGTACATTAGCTTTCCCATCTCCAATTTATAAATATCACACAGTTTCAGTATTTTAAGATCACTAAACAAAGGGGTGACATGCCATCTTGCAGGACTGTATGACATTGCACGAATGATTTTATTATGTATTACATTTAATGGATATAGGTTTTTTTTATTAGAAGCACTCCAACAGACTATAGCCCCAACAGACTATATATTGTATTTGAGAGTAGACTAGAGAGTAGTAAATATTCAGCAGAGTTTTAATATCAACATATTTACGCAGTTTGAAAATTATACCGCAATATCTAGCTAACTTTTGTGAGAGATTGAGAATATGGCAGTTCCAATTGAGCTTTTCATCTAACAGGACACCCAAATATTTGGCTGATTGAGATCGAATAATTTTGTTATTATTAATTTTTTAGTGGAAGTCATTAATGCCTATTGGCTTTAAATTTCGGTGAATAATACATATGACGTTTTACTATAATTCAGAGAGTTTATTAGATCGCAGCCAATCGGCTATTGCAATCAGTTCAAGGTTCATTTTAAGTGCATAAAGACATTTGCTTGACATACACAAAAAAGTGTCATCAGCAAATAGTTTGGTGACAAAATTTGAAACTAAAGGCAAATCATTAATATACATTATAAAAAGTAGCGGACCTAAGGTAGACCCTTGGGGTACACCACACAAGACAGATTTAATAATTGAGCGAACATTATGAACAAATGTATGTTGGGATCTATTAGTCAGATAGTTTTTAAATAAATCTAACGCAATGCCACGTATTCCATAGCAGTGTTCAAGTTTAGCTAAAAGTTTAGAATGGTCAACCGTATTAAAAGCTTTTGATATATTAATAAAAATACCACAGCTATAGAGACCCGTGTCAGTGTTAGATAACAACATATTGGTTATATCAGCCACAGCAAGAGTGGTTGAGAAGTTTTCTCGGAAGCCATATTGATGATTTGAGAGTAACTTATGCTTATCAAGATATTTAATTAAACGATTATATAATAATTTTTCAAAAATGTTACTAAACTGCGACAATAGCGATATGGGTCTGTAGTTTGTGCATAAGTTGTCTGAGCCATTTTTAAATATGGGAATGACTTCTGCATTTTTTTAAAAGTCGGGATATATCCCTTGCTTTACACAAGTATTAAATATTTCACTTAAGATGGGAGATATTATAGAATTTGCAAGTTTAATAAATTTGGTAGGGATGTCTTAATGACGAGTTCCTTTTTTACATCCAAACAGTTTATAAGGGAAAATACTTCATCTGGCGTTGCTGAAGATATAAAAAAGAAGACGATTTTCTGAATGGTTTTAAAGGCACATGATTAGTAGGAGGTTTGATCATAGATGCTAGATTTTTCCCAATGTCAAAAAATCAAAACAAAAAAATCATTAAATTTATTTGCAACATTTATTGGATCCGATGTCACATCAGAATCAGTAACTCCTACACTTTTACTTGAAGTCATCGTAGGAAATTTAATTTGAATAAGTTCACGGATTAGTTTCCATGACCTACCAATATCATTTTTACTCATAGAAAATTCATGTTTGTAGTACATTTGTTTGGAGATTTCGAGGAGATGGTTTAATTTATTTCTATAGACCTTAAATACAGGATATTTTTGAAAATTAGTTTATTTGTAACGATGGAGGAGAACATATTATTTTTGTTTTTTTATGGATTGTTACAGACCATTAGTGATCCATGGTTTACTTAGAAGTCGTCGCCTTTTCCTACTAATAGATTTTAATGGAGCATGTTTATCTACAATCTCATTAAAAACACTAAAAAAAATTTGTGGTTAATGAGAAAGTAAATTGCAAAAATTATTATGTAAATCACTTAAAAATTCCTCTGCTTCAAAAAAATGTCAAGCGACCTTCGTCGATAGATTTTTCAGCGTATTTATTTGCGCTGAAAGCACGCTGGAACCTCCTTCCGACAAGGAAGGCACTTGCTCTTTACAGCAGGGATCAGCACATTTCTACATCGTGCCGCTGTTGTGGGGCAGAATTTGAGACTCTCCCGCACGTGCTGAATCGGTGCCCGAGCTCGATGAACTTGATGACGGAGCGGCACGATTCGGTACTGCGGGAGATCCTTGGACATGTTGATCGGACCCGCTTCCCCGTGATCTCGATCGATCGAACGGTGCCAGAACACATGGCGGCCACTGGCGAGGCTCTGAGGCCCGACATCGTAGCTCGTCGGGCCGACGGCTCAGTCGTGGTCGCCGACGTGGCCTGCCTGTTCGATTTGAAAGAGAACCTTGATGAGGCGGTGAAACGGAAATTAACAAAGTACGACGAACTGTGCTGCAACATCGGTTCCTCCACCGGGAAGCCGGTCGTGGGCCTCTCGGAGATGTGGGCCTCCATGCACTAGTCGTGGGCCTCTCGGAGAGTCTCGCCACTTCTCTCCAGGCTTTGGGTATAACCGGTTTGATCCTCTAAGGGCTACCGGAGGCCGAAAGTTACCGCACTTGAAGTGTTGGCGAATTTTATCGCATCGTTTTATACCGCTGTGGTGTTGCGTGGTTGATGCGAATAAAAGTACTTTAACCTTGGTGCTACTGCATGCGACGACGACAGACTTTACTAATATAAAGGTAGGAAGGTGATCTGATATATTAAAAATGGCTATACCACTGGTAATGTTACTTGAAAGATTATTTGTATACAACTGGTCAAGTAATGATACACTGCTACAGTGCTACCTGATATTCTTGTTGGTTTGTTTATCAACGACTTACAAGAATGACTAGATATCATGTTTATGCAATTGCGTATATGGTTATTTAAATCGTATTGAAGCAGATCAATATTAAAATCACCACAAATATAGTAGGATTTATTTAGATCATTTAAATTATGAAGCTTTATGTCGAATTTATCCTGAAATGTTTTAAAACAGTAAGAAGGGTGGCAATAGATTACACCTATAATACAAAATTTTCTTTTTAGCTTCACTTGAATCCACATTTCTTCACAATTGTCAATATTTATAACTAAATCATTTCTAATTGAGTAAATTAAGGTCTGTTTTATAAAGAATCCCACACCACCAGCACGAGTGGGAGTATCTACATGAACTGTAACATCTCTATAGTTCCCTTTAATTTCACATCGTTTGATGCTGTTGGTGCGCCGTCCTTGTTTACCCCTGATAATAGATCGGTCATTCCCACAAGGTCGTGACGTCACAACACGCCTTTATTTATTGCCTCGATTCCTCATTTCCTTCTTTTTATTGTGTTAGTACTGAATTTGCTAGTAACGAAACGCTTATACTGAACCTAAATGAAATTTGCTACCGAACCTAAAGTTAAGTTTTCATGTTATTCTTTAAGCACTGATTTACTGGCAATAATTTGATTGTATTTATTTTATTTATAGAAAACCGCCATTAAAGACCGTAAAAGAATCGTGCGCGTTTTGGCTGATTAACGAGAGACATCCGCGTTGATAGTAATCAACGCAGCACTAGTGTGATTCTGGGCGGAGTGCAGGTCGCCCACAAAAAAGAATCTACATTAAAGTTTTCAACTGACTCTCGGTCAGTTTGCTGAACCTAACAATATTGAAACGATCATGGCGTCAGACAATTTAAAAGAGTGATGTTGTGGAAGCTAACCTTCGCAAGAAATACATTTTAGCAGAGTGCTTGATGATTGATCCAGGATCAGCTTCCGAGCTGAAGAAGTTGGTATCGGTAATATATGACCTTTACCAAAGACTTCTCTCCCTTGCCTCTGAAGCATTCACACCAGAAGAATTAAACTCTGAAGGCCATTAACCTCTAAAAGGTATAGTGCAATGCAAAGTAGAATTTGATACCCGTATTGGCGATTGGTTTCAAATAAATGACGCCTTGTCTGATAAATCGGCAATATCCCCAAAGAGTCCTGACAGGTTGTATACCATCAGCGATAGTGCAAGCTCACTACGCAGTTCTCGGTCGAGCGTGAAACGACGTGAAGCTTATGTTCGAGCACAGTAAGCTCGCCTAGAAGTTTTACAGGTCGACCAGCGAGAAAAGGAAAAGGTTGCTGCGGCCCAAGAAGCGGCCGAACGGAAAGCCGAGGAAGCTCGACGAGAATCTATACGGAATGCGGAGATGGCAGAACTGGAGTTACGAGCTTGGAACGAACAATGTACAAATGAACAGTCTCCCAACCTGCTGACCATGCCCAACAGTTCACACGAGCAAACCGATACGGTAGGAAACCCGAACATTACCGATAACCGAAAGCATATGTCGACTCGCATACTAAACGAAACCTCTAAAAATGTCCTGCCAGTGCCTTTTTCTACATTCGATAAATTATCGGTAAATTGTAATCGATTCGAAAGTATATCGCAACCGAACCCGGCGCAACAGGAGTACAAGCCTGAAGCACGCGCGTCTCCACGTTACGACGGAAAGAACCGTGTTCAGAGAACCGTATCTCCCGAACGACATGAACAGATTCACTATTGGGGTGATAGAACTCTCCCTCCCCGTCCGGAATTAATGAAGTTTAACGGCGACCCGCTTGATTATCACGAATTTATTCGCAACTTCGAAACACATGTAATGGCTCACGTACGGTCGGACTCGGCAAGATTGACTTACCTGCTACAACAATGCGAACCCGATGTGCGACGTCAGCTATCGCACTTTAGTAAAGACCCGGTTGGCGGTTACAACCTGGCACGAGAACAGTTGTAGAAATTGTACGGTCGTCCCCACATTATTTCAGCAGCATGTGCAAAATTGCTATCGAGAACGCCGGAAGTCGGGGAAAGAGATCCGAGTGGCCCACTGAAACTGAACATACTATTGCAAAGGTGCAGGAAGTGCTCTGGCAGACGTTGGCGAATACGCCGGTTTTAATTCCTTGCATTGTCTTCTACCGATTCTTCAAAAGTTACCTGACAATCTGCAAGCGAAGTGAATAGAGTGGTCAGTAATTGTTTTTGAAGAAAATAAACGAGAAGCTGGATTTTTAGATCTTGTGACATTCGTTTCGCGCCACTCCAACATATGGAATTCACTGTACGGTGAAAGCCTTTATCGCCGTGCCGACAATGTGAAGATGGGTTCTAGAGGTGGAAGGAAACTGAAAGTTGCAACATGCAGCACTGTATCTGAGACTAAACCACACGTGCTCCTGAATTCCCGAGGTGAAATGTGCATTTTGTGCTTTAAGAGACACAGCTTGTCCCAGTGTAACACATTTAGGTCAAAGAGAACTCGCGAGCGTCGCGAATACGCATTGAACAAAGGCCTGTGTTTCAGATGCCTATGCCACGGCCACCGTGTGATAGACTGCTCGTCGTGGTGAATGCGGGAGCCCCTATCACCATACAATGTTGCATGCCGGAATAACCAACAACAAAAAGGTGACAAATAATGAGACTCCGATAAAGCACACGATGTCGTGTTCGTCAATGCTCTCGGAGAAGCTGGAAAATGACGAAGCCTTCGAACCCCAAGATATCTACCTGTGCGTAGTACCCGTAAAGGTTCGATTCCAAGGTCGCGAAGTATGCACCTACGCATTTCTCGATACCGGTTCTACAGCCACGTTTTGCAGCTAGACCTTGGTGAACGCCCTGGGGTTAACAGGCGTTCGAAAACAGATTCAGATGACGACACTGTGTAATCAGTCGTCCTACAATGGAATGATCACAAATTTCACTGTATGTTCGCTAGATGCCAATACCGAAATCCACCTACAGAACGTGGTATCCGTAGATCGAATTCCAGTTCAACCGAATGTAATACCTGATAAGAAGAAGATAAATGACATGTCTCATTTAAAGGGATTGGAACTCCCGCATGTGGCTGGTGGGACAGTCACGCTACTGATTGGTATTGATGTACCAGAGGCTCTGTGTGTAGAGCGCATTTTAAAGGGGAAACAGGATGAACCTGTTGCCTGGAAAACCCCTTTAGGGTGGTCATTGATGGGGCCGTCGTGTGTGTCGCCCCGATCAACTACAATCTACAATAATCTCGCTGCCATTACTACAGATCGTCTTTCAAGACAAATTAACCGACTATGGGAAATGGACTTTGGCGATGCGACTGCCGTTCTAGAGAATCCTACATCAAGAGAAGATCGTGTGGCTCACGACATGATGAAAAGGTCCATCGTCCAAGTGGACGGTTATTTCCAGTTAGCGTTACCGAGGAAGCCCGGTGCACCTGATTTACCGGACAACCGCGCGATGGCGGAGAAACGAATTGAAGGCTTGAAACGACGACTTCAAAAGGACGATGATTTACGAGAAAAGTACATGACCTCGATGCAAACTACATTGACAATGACTACGCTCGTGAAGTGACCACAAACGAACTGAATGCGTTCAACTACAGATGGTTTATACCTCACCATCCTGTGATGCACCCGCGGAAACCTGGTAAGGTACGGGTAGTGTTCGACTGCGCAGCGAAACACAAAGGGCTTGCGCTTAATGATGTTTTACTGCAAGGCCCAGACCTCCTGAATAGCCTCGTGGGCGTGCTAATGCGTTTCCGCATACACCAAGTCGCTTTGGTAGCAGATGTCGAATCGATGTTCCACCAAGTGAGGGTGGAACCCAAGGATCGAAAGACGCTGAGCTTTCTCTGGTGGAAGGACGGTAATTTGGAGTCAAAGCCATTAGTGCACGAGATGTTGGTGCACTTATTCGGCGCAACGTCGTCACCGAGCTGTGCGGCGTTTTGCTTGAGACAAACAGCCATCGAGTTTGGTCACCTTTATGACGACGTCGTCTCGGAAGTGGTAACCAACAACTTTTATGTTGATGATTGTTTGGTCTCAGCTCGCGATGTGAACGAAGCAGTACGACTCGGAGCGCAGCTGCGGGACCTACTTTCGCAAGCCGGGTTTCGCCTTACGAAATGGCTAACCAACAACCAGGAGGTCTTGGATTCGATTCCCGAACAGGATAGAGCAAAGAATGTTAAGACGATGAAAATCGACGATTGTGTGGATGAGCGTGTGCTCGGAGTACAATGGTTGGTATCCTGTGATAAATTCACATATACTGTCGTTAAAAAGAAGAGCCCCGTGACCAAGAGAGGGATACTCTCTGTGGTCAGTTTCATTTACGATCCTTTGGGGTTTGCAGCACCGGTTCTAATAAAGGGAAGACTTCTGTGGCAGAAACTTTGCAAGCGCGGACTCGATTGGGACGAACCGGTTTTGCAAAGTGAAGCAGACGAGTGGAAGTCGTGGCTTGACGTTCTTCCCGGGCTGGAAGACGTTAGAATTAGTCGCTGTTTTCGCCCTCCTGAGTGTGGAAACGTAGTTATTACCGAACTACACCATTTCGCAGATGCTTCAACCGCAGCTTACAGCGCGGTGTCTTATTTCCGAAGTACAGATGATAACGGTAAAGTGCATTGTGCCTTTTTATTTGGAAAAGCAAGAGTGGTACCGACCAGCACCATGTCCGTCCCGCGATTAGAACTGACTGCCGCTGTGCTTGCCGTAAGAAATGACCAGGTTGCTAGAAGAGAATTGAAGTTAAGTGACTGTCAATCAACTTTCTGGACCGATTCAACAGCGGTACTTCAGACGCTATTCAACTCCACGAAAAGGTTCCCTACATTCGTGGCAAACCGCATAGCTGAAATCGAACGACATACCGACATTAAGAGATGGAAACACGTACCGACACAATTGAACCCGGCGGACGACGCTACTCGTGGTCTTGACCCAGATGCTCTTTCTGGACGTTGGCTTAATGGGCCTCAATTTCCCTGGAGTACAGAAGATACGTGGCCCAAGTGTCCCGTTACACTCCCGGAAGTACCGGATGAATTTTTACCTGTCAAGCGGCAAGATGTCAGTGTGAACTTGTTAATTCCCGGTCAAACGGCAATGAACAAAACTGAAACGACAACGGATAGATTAATTAACTACTACTCGTCATGGTACCGACTAAAGAAAGCCGCGGCGTGGTTGCTCAGATACAAGGAGTATTTGCGCAAAAGAGTGAATCAAGATCGGGAGGCTGTATCAAGTGGGCCTCTTACCGTGGAAGAAATGAAATTTGCCGGGCTGCAACTGATAAAGTACGAGCAACGTAAACACTTTGGACCGATTATCGCAAGTTTGATGACAGGACAACAAGCGAAGAAGGAGTGTACGCGGGCTCTCTTGAGACTTAACCCATTTATGAAAGAAAACCTTCTTCGCGTTGGTGGACGCATATAGAGGGCCACTGTTGAATATGATATAAAACACCCTATAATACTCCCCTGTCATTCCAATATTACAGAACTGGTAATCACTGAACACCACGAGCTTGTCGGACACTCTGGATCTGGACACACGATTTCTTCCCTGAGAAGGACTTACTGGATACTGAAGATAGGAGTCGCAGTGCGACGCGTATTAACAAGGTGTTTACCCTGTGAAAGAAGACGTACAACTCCTTCAAGTCAAATGATGGCCGATCTGCCTGCTTGTCGCCTGCAGTCCGACAAACCTGCGTTCAGTAGCGTCGGAATAGATTATTTTGGTCCTTTCTATGTAAAACAAGGACGTAGCCAGATAAAAAGATACGGCTGCCTGTTCACTTGCCTAACGATGAGAGCCGTGCATCTTGAGGTGGCTTGTGACCTTTCTACAGATTCATTTTTGAACGCGCTGCGACGATTTACTGGACGGAGAGGAAAACCGGAACACATTTACAGTGACAACGGTACTAATTTTGTTGGTGCTGCGAAAATCCTTAGATCATCAATAGAGAAGTGGAACCGCCAGCACATAGCGGAACATTTACGCCAGAAAGAAATTTCGTGGTCATTTAACCCCCCTGCAGCTAGCCATATGGGCGGAGCATGGGAGAGAATTATACGGTCGGTACGCAGAGTGCTCTCTTCCCTACAATCACCGAAGACCGTTCTTACTGACGAAACACTTCAGACCTTTGTCGAAGTAGAATCGATCCTTAATTCGAGACCTCTTGTTCCAGTGACCATAGATGTTCGAAATAACGAGGTGCTGACGCCGAACCATTTACTGATATTACGTGGTTCACCTAATCAAGCTCCCGGACTCTTCGACGATAAGGATTGCTACGCACGTCGTCGATGGGCGCATGTACAACACCTGGCCAACGTGTTTTGGAAACGTTGGCTGTCGTATTTTTTGCCTCATCTGATAGAACGACAGAAGTGGGTGCAGAAGCGATCGAATATCCAGAACGATGACATAGTATTGTTGGTGGACGAGTCTCAGCCACGAGCAAAATGGACACTCGGTCGTGTAGTGGACACTTACGCCGACAAACATGGCGCGGTGCGTACTGTTTCTGTGAAGACGAAAAATGGTGTCTTTAAACGCCCGATCGCAAAATTATGTTTGATTGCGCAGAAAATGCCTTAGTATAAATAACTGATGTATTTAACCTTGTGGTTTCTATTTCGTGAACTTACGTCGATGTTTTTGTTGTTTATTGTAAATATATGCGTTGTATATTTGTCGGGGGGAATGTAACATCTCTATAGTTCCCTTTAATTTCACATAGTTTGCTGTTGGTGCGCCGTCCTTGTTTACCCCTGATAATAGATCGGTCATTCCCACAAGGTCGTGACGTCACAACACGCCTTTATTTATTGCCTCGATTCCTCATTTCCTTCTTTTTATTGTGTTAGTACTGAATTTGCTAGTAACGAAACGCTTATACTGAACCTAAATGATATTTGCTACCGAACCTAACTGTACTTACCTGCAAGCTAATCAGTTGGTAAGTTTTCATGTTATTCTTTAAGCACTGATTTACTGGCAATAATTTGATTGTATTTATTTTATTTATAGAAAACCGCCATTAAAGACCGTAAAAGAATCGTGCGCGTTTTGGCTGATTAACGAGAGACATCCGCGTTGATAGTAATCAACGCAGCACTTGTGTGATTCTGGGCGGAGTGCAGGTCGCCCACAAAAAAGAATCTACATGGACAAAGTTATAACCTGACAAACCTACTGATGATAGTATATTCATATTATGGAACATTATCTTAGTTTCGGTTATAGCAATTACATCAGGCAGGGAATCTCAACTTGTTAAGTAAGCATGCAGTTTGGAAACATTTTTTTGAAGACTTATTATGTTTAAATGCAGTAAGGAAAAATTCCCAGGTTTTGGTGAACTCATTAGACCTTTGTACTGATCAATATCACTAAAGTGACTTTCAGGACTATTGAGGTAGGAATTTTGCCATCTCGAGTTTTTCCCCACTCTATGCACTCTTTAGATGTCATCACTGTTAAGCTTAATTGCCAGTTCTTGAGCAATCTGCATTGCTTTTGTTTTTCCGGCATCCATGTTATCGGTTACCGATTCCCGAATACCGTATACTCTAATATTTTCTCTTCTACCATATATATGTTTAAAGAATTTTGCATTTTGGCATTTTCTTGTTTAGTTTTAGCTAATTCATTTTTCATAGCACCGAATTCTTTTCTAAGTTGAATTACTTCATTTTTAGTTTCAGTAGTGCTTTCTTTAATAACTTCAACATTGTCTTGAAGTTCATCAAGCATGTTTAATTTTGTTTTCATTTCTTTTAGTTCTTGTAATACATCTTTTAATTGCTTAGCAGCCACATTTCACTTAATATATTTGCTTATTCGAATAGAATCCTTATTGATGAACCTTATTCAAATAGAAAATAAATGGATAATTTTACTGAGTAACTTTCTTAGATTACAGCAAACTAACTAAACTATAATGCAACAAATGTCTGATTAACACAAAGTATACATCATAGGCATATACAAGTCTTAGAGATTTTAAGAGAAATATTGAAGCATACTACTTAGTTTGAGCTCAGTAGACCTTCATGCATACGGTGATATACCCCGTTTGTCATTGTGTTTTCTTGTTTTATAGCTACTACATGTAAATGAACTGTATGTAAGGTTTACACGGATTGTTTCGCAGATCGAATTAAATATATATTCTGACTTCGATGATGATGGAGCGAAGGCTTTGGGCGATTGTCTGCCCAACATCAGCAAATTAGGAATTGGTGAGCGGCAGATATCCCTACAAAGTCGCATCATTTTACATGAAGCTGTTCAACAACTTCCCAACCCTCAAGTAAGTCAGCGTAACTAACTTTAATGTTAGAATAAATATCTTTTAACTGACTTGTTTCTAACAGCTGTTTGCAACCGTTAACCATTTGGGTTATATCCCTTTGCACTATTGCTGTGCCGATCAGGTTATTTCGCGATCCCGATCCAATCACAATCATTAAAAAGCCTTGTTGATCGCGATCTCGATCGCACCCAAAGACGCTGATTTTTCTGACGCCAAAATTTAAATTAAAAAAGAAAATAACTTCTACATTACACCTTAACGTGATTAAAAAGTTGTTTACGCCAATTACCGTCTTATGAAGCTGAACCTAAATTTTAGTTGAAACTTAAACTTACAACATTTTGATTATAATACGGTTTGTTGTAGTATATATATTTATTATTATAATCGATATATAGCATATTGCGCATATATTTGGCTGCTCCTTTGCTGTACTTATACAGGGACGGCTTTGTTTAAATATAACAACTGATTGCAACCGTTAACCAATTGGTTAATATCCCTGTGCATTATGGCTGTGCCGATCAGCGATTTAATATTATTTATGCCGCAATGAAACAAAGATTAAGAAACCAACCAGACACTTTTATCAGTTAGTTTAAGTAATATATTTCAGGAAAAAGTTTCAAGTATATTTATAACATGAAAAACAATTGTTTTTTTTCCATGTACGTAAGGATTGTTTGGTTATGGTACAACTCGCACCTGGTCAACATAGCAGACGCGTGTATCTTGTTGATGTACTGTCCGAACGCGTTTAGCTCACGAATAGTAAGAGAGACTAAACTAATATTTTTTTAATATAAACAGTTTTCTATCAAGTAAAAACATAAAATATAAATGGATTTTACATTTATCGCGTTTCACATGATGACAGTATAGTTTAGTATATTTTTTGTTTCCACGATAAAAACACGAAGCGGGACTATTGATAAAAATTTCGAAAATGCAAAAAACGGCAAAACGACAATCGTTAGAACACGTCTAAAACGCAATAAGTTATTAAATTTTACTATAATTAGACGTGGCTGCTAAACACAAATAAAACAAAATTATTTGTTTATATAAAAAATACACTAGCCTCGAAGAAAGGTCTGCAAAGCACAAATACGTGGTGCAATGGGATTTCCCAGACGCCTACAAACAATACGCGCACATGGAATGTAACACTTGTTTCACCAATTATTTCACAAGAGCAACTGAATGCAAATGGCTTACTTTGGGAAGATTGCTTTTTCACTTAGTGATAATACAAATTTAAACTAATTAAATATTTGTGTTGTATTTTTAATGTATTTTAAATATACAGTTGGCACCGCTTAATATGGCCACCTTGGGGTCAGACCATTTTGGTTATAATATCCGATTATAATATCAACTAGAAAAAACTACCCCACTAAGATAATGCTAATATCAAGCATTTTATATACAATCCAGGTAAATTTATCTTTAATTATTTCCACCTACATGATTCGTACAACTCCATATATATGCAATTCTATACAATGTATTTCTGCTTTGTAACTTTGAATATATTTCCATAGGACTTAGTTGTAGTTGATGAAGGTGGTGAATGGGTTGAACAGAACGGTTATCAATGGGCGAAGGTTTGGACAGTACATGCAATTGATAAAGGTGATGATCTGAAACGACTTCTTCAACTTGAACCTGGGAAGGTGGAATTAAACGTTGCTTTCAATATTGCATGTATTTTTTAATAATATCACGAATGAGTTTGTTATATGGTAGGTTTATATGTAAGTATAATCCATTGAGTTAAATTATCTGTTTATATAAATTTACATTAACATATACAGTAAATCGAATTAATAACATGTTTTATGTGGATAAATAATGTTTAACTTTACTTAAATATAAATGATGTTTCACATAATAAATATCAAATGACCCTCAAATTTTAATTTCAGATCACAAGGTTATCGTTGAACGGTTATTGTTGTGAATATCCAGTAAGTATGTGTTTACCAACCTGGTAATATGTGTTTACCAACCTGGTGGAGAGATTGCACTAATTTCTAAATCTCCCAATTTATCCGGATTAAACTCATATTGTCCAATGTCATATATTCAACTCATAATGTCAAACATTGTCTTTCTTTGATTAATATAATTCATCTCATACTTCCGTTTATGGTAGTATAACTTTAATTACTTGTCATAATGCAGTATTAAACAAGTAACAGACTCGTAGGTTTACATTGCAAGATCTATCAATAGTCCAGCGATCAAAGATCATATTCAAAATAGAAATACCATATAACACAACTCCTATATATCATTTATATCCGGCATGGGCAGCATATGGCCCGAGAAGGGATTTTGACTGGCCCACAGACTTTATCTAAACATAGCCTGTGATGTAGCGCTTGCATTAGTGAATAAATATGTGGTTAAGATATTGAATACTATTTCATGAAAGCCCACCAAGGACTTTATTTTCCCTTATCTGACCAAACGGCTAGAAAAGTTATTCTGAATTGTATGGTACCATCTTGATTTCATTAATTATAAGAGCTTTTAATTCATGATTATTTTTAAAAAGAATAATACAATCTATTTAAAATATTTCGCAAGTTGATAGATAAATTAGTCCCGGTATTTATAACCACTGGCTGATCACGCTGCATGATAAACACAATGGTCAGCACATCAATGCATTGTTTTTTACCAAGTTTTTAATTATTTAGCATTCCATAATTTTTTAAAAGTTTATACAAGCATGGTAAATGCGTTTTAATAGCCATAAGTACATCGTTTGCGCAACAGACTCGTAATAAGTTCATGCACCATTGTGATAACAAAACCCAGATAAGTGATAACAAATGAAGTTTAGTCACAGCGAACCTGGTATAAAGAATTAGAGATGAGAGATATAGCTGTATATTTGCAACCGCACATGAAAGCTCTGGATGAACTTCGGTTAGATGGATGCGGACAGCTCATTGTAGATTTAAGCCAAGCTATCAATGAGCGACAGACCAAGGTAGATATATTAACTTTATGTTGACGTTTTAAACATAACCGTTTGATTTAAGTTGCTTGATTCTCATTGGAAAATCTCAACCCCCGCTGTATAAAGTATTAAAAGTGACTTATCTCTTATTTGTGTATTACACACTAAAAACAAATTAATAAATTTTGTTTTGAAAGCATTGAAAGGGCAAACCATGCTCAACCCTGCTGTAACTGACAAACGGTCACATTCATAACTAAACAACTCCTAATTAGAACAACCAATTAACAACTTAAGACAATTTAATAACAAAACGACGGCGGCAAGGCGAACTGGAAAAATGAAAATTTGGCAACAAAATTTGGCTTTGAAATGGGGGAAATGTACGGGGGAAGGGGATAGGTTTTCTAATACTGAAGTACTGAAGTATGCAGCTGTAAAATAAATATAAGTTAGTAAGCCACCACTACTACAAATAAAACTGCAATAAAAATTAGGAAAAACAAACTACTGCACCGAAACCAACTATTACTGTCAACTGAACGAATGTAGAACTGAAGGACGAACTAACAAAACATAAAGCGAGAAATTAAGGAATTTAAATTAAAGTGTGCAGCGTTTGACGCGCTGGCATGCGAGGACCACGTTTGGAGTGCCGTATAATGATTTGGGTGACTCTGTAGTTAACACACCGGCCCCAAATGATATATGCTCACAGATTCATTTATTTTAAAGAAATACAGGGTCACCCCGTTTATGTTGGAGGCCCCCTGCCAGCTCGTAGCGGTGTCAGCTACTACCTGTATGGCTGCTCGTAGCAGCGTCGTTAAAGTACTCTTTTTGGTACGGCAGTGTTGAGTGAACATAATTGTATGTTGGAGTTGGGCCATAATGGTACAGTGTCACTACAGTTCACGGACCGAATTGAAAGCACCCAACCGAGATACCCTCATGACAGCGGTGGAAATAAAACAAACAACAGTACGTGTGCGTTACTTGTAGGGGGAGTCACGCCAACTCCAATAAACACAGTTTACGTATGTCTCTGACATATTCGGACTTCGACGTTCGAACCCTCACTCTTCGTACAGCTCCCTCTCGATCAGGGTAGACTTCGATCACCCTCGCCTTCGGCCATTCTCCCCGTTTGCTCTGTTCGTCGACCATTAGAACCACGTCTCCTTCTTTGAAATTTCGAACTGGAATTAACCACTTTTGCCGTTGTTGGAGTAATGGCAAGTAAGTTTTGGTCCACTGCGCCCAAAATCTGTCTGTCAGGTATTGCACAGCCAACCACGATTTTCGATAACCGTCCGCTTTAACGAACACTCCTGAGGAATATGACGCTTCGATTGTACCGGTTAGAATTGACATGGGAGAGAGTGCGTTCAAATCTCTCGGGTCGTTGGTTACCGTTGTCAGTGGGCGATTGTTCAAGATGAACTCTATTTCCACCATGAAGGTATGCAGCGCATCATCGCCCAGTATTCTTTCCGCCGTCAGATGGCGAAGCAGCTTTCGAATGGTACGTATCATTCGTTCCCATATGCCACCTTGGTGACTTGCCAAAGGTGGATTAAAGTGCCATTGAATTCCTTTTTGGATTAACGCATTGTTGATGCTACTCTGATTGAAGTTTCGGATTTGCTGTCGGAGTTCCTTCTCGGCACCAACGAAGTTTAGTCCGTTGTCGCTGTACATGTCTCTAGTTGCGAACCCACGTCTACAGATGAATCTACGTAATGCTTGAATGAAGTCATTGGTGTCGAGGGCGTGGGCGATCTCGATATGTACTGCTCGCGATGCCAAGCACGTGAACACACATGCATAACGTTTGACGTGGTTGCGACCAATTTTGACCGTCAGTGGTCCCATGTAATCCACACCACAATGGGTGAAGGGTGGATTTCCTGGAGTCAGTCTACATGGGGGTAAAGGTGCCATGATTTGTTCGCCAACTTTCGCCTTCCAGAAGCGACATTGCCTACACGAGTTTAAATAATACCGGACACTAGAATGCCCTCTAACAATCCAAAAACGCTCTCGTATTGCCGCTAAGACGTGTTGAGTACCCGAAATGACCGGCAACGACATGGTAATGATTAACAATAAGCGATGTAACAACATGGCGACTAGGCAATATAATTGGATGCTTTACGTCATTATCGAAAGAAGAAAGCTCTAAACGACCACCAACCCCTCAAAACACCCTTCACCAAAATAGGACGGAGTCTGAACAAAGGACGAGAGCGCTTATACGAAACACACGGCTGAGACACAGCGGCCAGAGCTGAAACAAAGTCTGGAAAATCATTAAGGGACGCAATAATCTCTGCGAACGACTCCAACTGAACGACTTTAACAATATCGAAAGTCGTATTTTGAATTTCACCAACCGACAACAACTCGCTCATACGCTCAGGAACGGGGGAATTACGCCAGCGCCGCTGCGCAATGTAACACTTAAAACGCGCAAGCCAGGCGAACGCACGCTGCAACTTCTCGAACGAAGAAAATCGCGATAACAACTGGGAAATACTAGACGGAACGCAGGCGACGACAGCATAACTCAGGCCTAATTTTCGAAGCTCAGGATCAGAATCCGTAATAGGCTGCAACACAGGTGGCCGCACTGGCCAAACATTCTCGCGTTCGCGGAGAAACTGTGGCCCATTCAACCACAAGTTCACCTCTGGCGCAGTAACGTTGCTTGGCATGATCCCACGGGATGCTACATCTGCTGAATTGTTCTTTGAGTCTACGAAATGCCATTGCTCCACTTCGGAAAATTCGTGAATTACACTCAAGCGATTAGCCACAAACCGCTGAAATCTTCTCGAAACGTTCGCGATGTACTGCAAGGCAGACGTTGAATCCGTCCAGAGTATGATTCTATTAATCTCACTTTGAATTTCTTCCTTGACCTGTTGAGTTAACTTCACGCCTACCACGCAAGCACACAGTTCCAAACGAGGGATTGTAATGGTCTTCAGAGGTGATACCCTGGACTTCCCCATGACAAATTGAACCGATATTTCACCACGCACCGACACAGAACGGATATAACATACAGCGCCATAACCAATTTCACTTGCATCACAGAAACAATGCAACTCCACTTTATTGACTGCCGAACTCATTCCTAGCCATCTAGGAATTCGAAGTGTCTCTAAATCCGGTAAGAATTGCATCCACTCCACCCACTTTTCCTTGGAACTTAGAGGTATTTCCTCATCCCAGCCAATACCGTCTTGACAGAGTTGCTGCAGGATTCTCTTTACCGGCAACATGAAGGGTTGTACAAACCCCAAAGGGTCAAAAATTTGGCTTGCCATCGAAAGCAGCCCACGTCGAGTGACGGACTTTCCAACTAGATTGACTTTAACCTCAAAAACGTCGGTTCCCGTGTTCCAATAAAGGCCCAGAGTCTTATCCGTTGGCAACTTCTCAAGGTTCATATTTTTGAAAGCGGTTGTAAGACCGTCTTCACACAGACTGTCCATCACCGACCATTGGTTGCTTAAGTACTTGGTGAGGTGGAATCCCGCGCTCTGCAACAGCTTATCTAACTGGGGAATCAAAGTGGTTACTTCTTCAGTCGTGTCTGCCGAGAATAACAGGTCGTCCACGTAGAAATTACTCATCACGGCATTTATCGCTGCCTCCCCAACTGCTGGGGCGTTCTCCTCGGCGGCTTTCCTGAGTGCAAACGATGCACAACTCGGGGACGAAGTGGCGCCAAAAACGTGAACTACCATTCGATAACTACAGGGAGATTTGGTGTAATCGCTGTTTGGCCACCACAAGAACCGTAGTGCGTCGCAGTCTTTGGGATTCACTAACACTTGGTGGAACATTGCCTTGATATCACCGGTCAACGCTACTCGGAATTTCCGAAATCGGGTCAATGTACCAACCAGGCTATTGGTAAGATCCGGTCCGTGTAATAAATTCTCATTTAACGACGTGCCATCGAATTTGGCGGCACAATCAAACACCACTCGAAATTTTCCACCAGTAGAATGGTGCGGAATATACCACGTCCTGCCAGGATTCCCGAACTCTTCCGACCTTGGAACCTCCACTGCATGGCCATCGGACAAGTAATCTTCGATTTTCAGCTTGTACTGCTGAAACAAACTAGGATCGCGAACAAAGCGTCGCTTTAACCCCATTAACCTTTTCATTGCCATAGTACGATTGTTTGGAAGCACTACATCACCTCGTTTCCACGGCAATGCTACCTGGTAATGACCATTGACCTTCACCACGGAATTCTCCATCGCCTTCAAAGCAACCTTATCTTCCACCGACATTGGACGTGATGGGTAGCCATACTCGGAAAAATCCTGATCAAACATTTTCTGCAAAAGCTTGTGCACTGAGTTAGAACCGGCACAATACGTGTTCCGTTTTGTTAAGCTTTTCTCGTTGTTCTTATAATCCGGACCCACTAGTGTCCAGCCAAGGATTGTACGCACTGCATCTGGCTCGTTTTCGTGACCCACGCGCTGTTCCAATACTCTATGCGCAGCTTTGCAGCCGGCCCCAATGAGCAACTCCACGTGCCGATTTAATTTAGGAAATGTTAGGCCATTTAGATGATCATATTTGCACACAACCTCGTCCGTCGGAATACTAGAACGCAGGTTCGGCAACTCGTCCACTGCGACGACCGTTGAAATATAAACCGAATCAACCTCGGAAATACCGCTCACACTAATCGAAATCAACGTTCCCAACTCTCTACCACTACCAAACAGGCATTGAACATCAACCGGGACGGAAGGACCGCGTAAACCTAAGCGATTCATTAAACCTCTCGTACAATATGAACTATCAGACCCCTCGTCCAAAAACGCATACGTCTTATGCGCGAATTTTTTATCGGCGCCCCACACCAATTACCGGAACAACCTTTAGACAGTACCTTGCATTCAGCGGGAGATTTGCCAACAGACGTGATTGATGAAGGTTTGGTCTCCACGGTTGGATGCAGCGTTGTATGATGCCGTTGTCCGCATTGGTGACAGTTTTGTGGACAATTGCAATTTTGAGCAGTGTGCCTCTTTCCTAGGCAATTGGAGCATAATTGCAGAGACTTTACCTTTAACCACCGCTCCTTTGTATCACCGCGTCTATATTCTGATCAACGCATGCTTTGGTGAGCCTCTCCACAAAAGGCACAACATGGAGAGTAAACGTCTGTCACTGGTCGCTTCTTTTCCTCGTCCCTCAGATTGTCGGATACCGCAGCGTTCGTCATGGATTTGTTATGTACCGTAGACCCGCAATTGACTTTAGATCGATTTCTTGAAAGTATTCGTCCCAGTGCATTACTCGCACACTCGACTTTTCCACGTACGAAATTTTCGATATCGTTGGAATTTGACTTGACCACCCCCGTTTAAATGTCGCGACATGCTATCACTCAGTTGAGCTTGAAATGACCGAGGAAGTCGCTCGAATAGGGCTTCTGTTGTTTGAAAAGTGAATCCAAGTCTGCTGCATAACCATGCTCTGTTAAGATGATCCTACTGTTTACCAAATTTGTGAGAAAGTCGCCAAGCGATTCTTCGGTATCCTTGATTATGGGTCCATGCAGAATGGTGTCCAGGTGCGCTCTAACTATCATATGTTTTCGTCCATATCGACTTTGTAGTAACCCGAGCGCTTCTTCCAGCCCAGCCTCTGGTGGTGACATAAGAGCGCATGATTGAATTAACCTTCTCGCCTTTCCGCTGCAAAGATCAATGAGGTAACGCAGTTTCATTGCTGGTTGGGTCAACTGGTTCGCTATGGTTTCCTCGAACGTCTTCATGAATTGAAAGTAGTGCAACGGGTCGCCCTCAAACTTTGGATCTACTCGTCTTGGCAAGGAAACTCCCTGCCGAATGATCGAGTTAACTTCCTGGATTGCACCGATTAAGGCAGGAAAGCCAGACCCGTCGTCGACCACATCGCCCGGTGCATCATGTTGTTTGCCGGCCCCGGCCAAGTTGTGAACCGATGTCGGTGCCGCTCCTCGATCAGAGTTCGTGTCAACGTTAGCCAACCAATCGCTTACACTTTGCCGAGAGGCGTCACTGACACTGCGCAAATCGAATTCTCGTTTGGATCGCAGCTCCACTGCTTGCTGCTTTGACCGCGCATGGTCTAGCTCGAGTCTCCGCATTTTAAGCTCGGCCTCTTGTGCTCGCATTTTTGCCTCCAAACGAAGCAACTCATGTTGCCGCTCATCCTCTCTCCAACCAGACCAACTGCTAACGCTTCTACGCGACATTATAACGAACCACTACCGAAAAACGCTCGTACTAACAAACTTAATTAACCACAAATGAATTACAAAAAATCTGAACCAAGAATAACCTCAACAATTTATCGCACACGGTCTGAAATCACCGAACTCCACCAAACAATCCGAAACCACACACGGCGCCGAACCGAAAAACACAGAACTCACCGGAACTCGAACAAACGACGCCGCACTAATTACCGGAACCTCCTGAACACCACTAAACGACCGAAACGACAACCGCTGAGGAAATTATTGGAAATAACTCGAAACTAAAACAAGAACTTACCGAATAAAGCTACATACTCAAGATTATTAGAAAATTCAATGTAACTGACAAACGGTCACATTCATAACTAAACAACTCCTAATTAGAACAACCAATTAACAACTTAAGACAATTTAATAACAAAACGACGGCGGCAAGGCGAACTGGAAAAATGAAAATTTGGCAACAAAATTTGGCTTTGAAATGGGGGAAATGTACGGGGGAAGGGGATAGGTTTTCTAATACTGAAGTACTGAAGTATGCAGCTGTAAAATAAATATAAGTTAGTAAGCCACCACTACTACAAATAAAACTGCAATAAAAATTAGGAAAAACAAACTACTGCACCGAAACCAACTATTACTGTCAACTGAACGAATGTAGAACTGAAGGACGAACTAACAAAACAGAAAGCGAGAAATTAAGGAATTTAAATTAAAGTGTGCAGCGTTTGACGCGCTGGCATGCGAGGACCACGTTTGGAGTGCCGTATAATGATTTGGGTGACTCTGTAGTTAACACCTGCTTTACAACTATGTTGATATTAGAACAGCTCGAAATAAATGATCTTAATATTAGTAATATCTCAATGCATGAGCATATAATGGATGGGGAGTTGTTTGTT
Organism: Ciona savignyi; assembly: GCA_000149265.1. Taxonomy (NCBI): domain Eukaryota; kingdom Metazoa; phylum Chordata; class Ascidiacea; order Phlebobranchia; family Cionidae; genus Ciona; species Ciona savignyi. The sequence goes on along the minus strand of CH001384.1, from coordinate 142,252 downwards.
ACTACAAACTGTGGTTTGCCCCTATCTTTAATGTGAACTTTGTTATGCAAATTAATTTCCATATAAGCTGCATGTTAAAATATATCTATTCATAATTGTAATCATAAAATAAACAACTTAATTGTTACCCATGCCCCAAGCCGATTGGTTTTGTTCAAATTGATGCAGATCCGTTGTAGGTATGAGAGAGTGAGAGAATAAACGCGAATCTTTCATCCTACTGAGCTAACCAACTTTACAACTTCGTTAAATCTTAATGTTACAACCAAGTTTACTTTCATTTCAGATGGTCCTGCATATAATGCAATCTAGCCTTGATGATGATGAGGCAAAGGCTTTGGGCGATTGTCTTCGCTACATCAGCGAATTTCAAATTCATGAGCAGTGGATATCCGTACAAAGTCGCATCATCTTACGTGAAGCTGTTCAACAACTTCCCAACCCTCAAGTAAGTCAGCTTAAGTAACTTTAATTTTAGAATAAATATCTTATTTTCTATCCACCATCTTTATACCAACCGTTTAAACCACTGAGCTAAGTTTAATACAATACTAATAATTATTTCGAAATTATTAAACATTATTTCAACATATTTTTTAAATGGAAATACTTAGTTTGGTTGAATATCTTGGTCATTTACTGCATCGCGTTTTGGCTGAATGGTGGAAGGTTTAAAATTGGTTACTAGCTATTCGTTTTTTTTGACCAGGCAAATTGCATACATCATGTGAACTCAGTGGATTATTGGGTACTACCAAATTGAATTAACGTCTCGTTTAGACATAACACACTTTAATGTTTTTTTCTAATTAATTGTAATTAATTATTTTTTATATAATTTATTTTTTCTTAATATACTTTTAAATGCCTTGGTAAGTGTTGCACTTGAAACTTTTTTAGAAAAATTTCATTTTGGGGGTTTTTCTTTTTTCCACTGTGACCCACACTTTCTGGGCCACCCATTCTTCTAAAGATGACTCCCCCATTGCACGGGTCGCTTTACCGCACACTTTTCTTTGGGGCTTAGTGTAATAGTGTAATTTTTCTTTCAAAACAATTAATTATATTTTAGTTTATTAATTTGTTTATTTTTTTCTTTATTTCTAATTTTACCGAATTTTAATAAAGTACTGCTTGTTTTTAGACGTGTTCTAAAGACTGTCGTTTTGCCGTTTTTCCCGTTTTCATATTTTTTTTAAACAATCCTGATTTATGTTTTCATCGTGAAAACAAAAAATAAACTAAACTAAACAAACTAACAGTTCCGATAACACAACAATTGGCATGAGGTAATATCCCTTGTATTTTCCCATTCTCAGGCAAAAACATGAATATTCTCTCCTATTATTACACTGGACATCATACAGATAAGTCACTAAACCGCCTAAATCATGGCTTCCCAAATTGTAGGTCAATGAATTTTAGGATTTGCAAGAATCAATTTCACACAAACTAATATACCTTTTCCGTTTTTTAGATTTTAAATGTGAAGAAGGTTTGCATAAAATTATAATAAATTAAAAGTGATCGCTAGTTTAAAAGTTTGGGAAGCCATGGTCTAGATCAGGAATGTCCAACCTGCGGCCCACCTGAGGTTTTTGTGCGGCCCGCCAGTCATTTTCACTCCAAGTAGTATTTTGCACTTTGAATCTTAGCCTAATTAAAATGTATCAGTCAACTTTTAGCGACGCAGTAATAGTAGGCTATAGTATGGGAGCAACATGAAGATTATATAATTAAATTATTTCAAGTGACAATGCAGCCTACTACAATAAACGGTTGGACATCCCTGGTCTAGATCAACCACTTTTTAATTTTTTTGTTTCTTCTTTGTTTTTTGAGCTCACAGCAGGCTACCTTCGAGATAAATGGGTTTCACATCCTGAAAAACCTACAGTAATCGTTTAAGATATTTTACAACAAACTGAAAAATTGAATGAAGAATTACACATTAAATTTCAAGCTAATGAAACTAGCCGAAAATGTCCAAGACTTACATTGGGATATGGATTTAAACAGGTTCTGTTTTGTAATTTCTGTTCACTGGACAACCAATTCTGTTCAAACCATAATTGCTGCTTTCTGTCTCGAACCATCTGTATCTTCAACGCTGGGAAGACCACACATTCCTGGAAAACGGGAGCTCGTATCAAATCGTGACACCATGCTATATGGATAAACAGTATCTGACAATTATTAATTTTAAATGGAATTTTTGCAGATTGGTGCACATCTACACATAATTGTATAACATTTCCTGCCTGAAGTCAGTTTACATGGATTTTTGGGTTGCGTTCCTTTACTGATGGGTTATTTATAACAATTCATATTTATCCCTGTGGTAACACAGCACTGAGTTGGGATTTCCACAAAATGTCACTTAAAATCTATTCATCTTACATGAGGCAGATATTGCTTTGTTCGCTGTAAAAATGGTAGCATTATAACCAAAAAAATGTTATTGAACAGCTCTTGTAGACCACTGATCGGGGATTGCATATTGGCGTAGATATAAATTTATATAGGAACATAATTCGTGTGTATTGCAAATACGGTTGTGTATAATTATTAAGTGGGCTGTAAATACAACGTAAATTAGTTATCTGATACTTTATTCTACCCCATTTAAAAAAAATACATATGCTATAAGATAATAAAACTCAAAAATTTAAACAAATTTTAAATTAAAAAATTTAAAAAAAATTAGAATTGGAAACTATTTTATCGATTTGCCAATTTAAATATTCATTGGAATTGGATTTTTCCATATATATGCAATTCTATACAATGTATTTCTGCTTTGTAACTTTGAATATATTTCCATAGGACTTGGTTTTAGTTGATGATAGTGATAAATGGTTTGAACAGAACGGTGATCAATGGGTGAAGACTTGGACAGTACATGTAATTGATAAAGGTGATGATCTGAAACGAATTCTTCAACTTGAACCTGGAAAGGTGGGAAAAATGTGGCTTTCAATATGTCACGTATTATTTAATAATATAACGAAATAGTTTGTTATGTGGTAGGTTTATATTTAAGTGTTATCCAATGCATTAAATGTTCATTTTTATTATTTTACATTACATGTAAAGTGAATAAAAATAATACCTGGTTTTATGTGGATAAATAGTGCTTAACTTTTTTTAAATATAAATGATGTTTCACATGATAAATATCAAATTACCCTCAAATTTTAATTTTAGATCACAAGGTTATCGTTGAACGGTTATCATTGGAAATATCGAGTAAGTAAATCTGTGTTTACCAACCTGGTGGAGAGATTGCACTTATTTCTAAATCTCCCAATTTATCCGGATTAAACTCACGTTGTTCAATGTCATATATTCAACTCATAATGTCAAACATTTTCTTTCTTTGATTATTATAATTCATCTCATACTTCACACATAAAATAGTATAGCTTTAATTACTTGTCATAATGCAGTAATAAACAAGTAACAGACTCGTAGGCTCATATTGCAAGATCTATTAATAGTCCAGCGATTCAGGATCATATTCAACATAGAAATACCATGTAACACAGTTCCCATATATCATTTATATCCGGCATGGGCAGCATATGGCCCGTGAAAGGATTTTGACCGGCCCACAGACTTTATCTAAACATAGCCTGTAATGTGACGCTTGCATTAGTGAATAAATAAGTGGTTAAGATATCGATTACTATTTATGTAATTATCCGGCCCACCAAAGACTTTATTTTCCACCATCTGACCCAACGGCTAGCAAAGTTACCCTGATTTATATGGTACCATCTTGATTTCATAATTTATAAGAGCTTTTAATTCATGATTATTTCTAATATGAATAATACAATCTATCCAAATATTTCGCAAATTGATAGATAATTTATTACCGCTATTTATAACCCCTGTCTAATCACGCTGCATGATAAACACAATGGTGAGCACATCAATGCATTGTTTATCACGAAGTCGTTAATTTTAACATTCCATAATTTTATATTAGAGTTTATACAAAGGTTGGTTAATGTGTTTTAATGAGCTATACGTACATCGTTTACGCAACAGACTCGTAGTAAGTTCATGCACCATTGTGATAACAAAATTTAGCTAGGTAATAACAAATGGAGTTTAGTCACAGAGAACCTGGTTTAAAGAATTAGAGATGAGGGAAATAGTTGAATATTTGCAACCGCACATGGAAGCTCTGGATGAACTTTGGTTAGATGGATGCGGACAGCTGATCGTAGATTTGAGCCAAGCTATCAATGAGCGACAGAACAAGGTAGATATATCAACTTTATGTTGACGTTTTAAACATAACCGTTTGATTTAAGTTTCTTGATTCTCATTGGAAAATCTCAATTATTGCTGTTTAAAGTATTAAAAGTGACTTATCTCTTATATGTGTATTATATACTAAATACTAATTAATGAATTTTGTTTTGAAAGCGTTGAAGGGGCAAACCATGCTCAATTCTGCTTTACAACTATGTTGATATTAGAACAGCTCGAAATAAATGATCTTAATATTAGTAATATCTTAATTCATGAGCATAAGTGGATGGGGAGTTCCCCATTTGTTGGTTACTACAAACTGTGGTTTGCCCCTGTCGGTAATTTAAACCTTATTATGCAAATCAATTTCTATATAAGCTGCATGTTAAAATATATCGATTCATAATTGTCATCATAAAATAAACAACTAAATTGTTATCCGTGCCTCAAGCCGATTTGTTCAGTTCAAATTGATACAGATCCGTTGTAGGTATGAGAGAGTGAGAGAATAAACGCGAATCTTTCATCCAACTGAACTAACCAACTTCACAACTTCGTTGAATCTTAATGTTACAACCAAGTTTACTTTCATTTCAGATGGTCCTGCATATAATGCCATCTAGCCTTGATGATGATGAGGCAAAGGCTTTGGCCGATTGTCTACGCAACATCAGCAAATTACGAATTCAGGAGCGGTGGATATCCGTACAAAGTCGCATCATCTTACGTGAAGCTGTTCAACAACTTCCCAACCCTCAAGTAAGTCAGCTTAAGTAACTTTATTTTAGATTAAATATCTTTAAACTGACCTGTTCCTAACAGCTGATTGCAACCGTTAACCATATTGCTAATATTTCTGTCCACCATCTTAATACCAACCGTCTAAACCACTGAGCTAAGTTTAAAGATTTTAATAATTAATTCGAAATTATTAAACATTATTTTTACATATTTTTTAAATGGAAATACTTAGTTCGGTTGAATATCTTAGTGATTTACTGCATCGCGTTTCGGCTGAATGGTGGAAGGTTTAAAATTGGTTACTAGCTATTTGTTTTTTTTATTTTGACCAGGCACATTGCATACATCATGTGAACTCAGTGGATTATTGGGTACTACCAATTGAATTAACGTCTCCTTTAGACATAACACACTTTAACAGTTCTGATAACACAACAGTTGGCGTGAGGTAATATCCCTTGTATTTTTCCATTCTCAGGGATAGACATGAATAACCTCTCCTAATATTTCACTGGACATCATACAGATAAGTCACACAACCGCCTAAATTATGGCTTCCCAAACTGTAGGTCAATGAATTTCAGGGCTTGCAAGAATCAATTTCACACAAACTACTATACCTTGTGTGTTTTTAGATTTAAAATGGGAAACAGGTTTGCACAAAATTATAATAAATTGAAAGTGATCGCTAGTTTAAAAATCTGGGAAGCCCTGGTCTAGATCAACCACCATTTTATTTTTTTGTTGCTACTTTGTTTTTTGAGCTTACAGCAGGCTACATTACTTTACATTAACATGGGCGGGTCCACAGTAGCTACCGGGACCAGAAATTTAGGCCATGGAAGGCCCATTACTCCAGCGCCCCGGGCTAACATGGATCCGGGAAATAGCGTCAAGTCGGCCCGTGTCCTGAAGGAAGCTTACTAAATGCTTGACCGGGATAGATGCGAGATCATCAGATTTAAAAACTCTAAAATGTCTTTATCTGGTTACAGAAAATGCTGGACAGTAGCCAACATGGTTTAAAGGAGTCTCGTCTTCTTCTTGACAGAAGGGACAGGTTGCACATGCCATGCGCATGAGGATGGATTGGTGCTTAGCCAAATTAGCATGACCAGTGATGATCTGAAGAACAGATCGTAACTGTCTCCGCCGTAGCCGCATAAATTCCCTGGACAAGGATAGGCCTGGTCCAAGATACTCCTTTGTCTGACGACAGCCACAGTGTTGTCTTCATTCTTCAGCATGTTTTCGGCTCATCCACGCCTCCAACTCTGTCCTGACAGAGCAGACAGGAATACAGAGGGATGGTTCTGGACCGATGAAGGCAGTGCTGGATGCGTCACAAGCCAACTCGTCATCTTTATCATTGCCATCAAAGTTTGAGTGGCCTGAAATCCAGCAGAGTTCCACAAGATTAAGCCCTCCAAGATTGTGAAAAAGGTACCATGTCTCTGGCAGCAAACGGCTATGTATCTTCAAGCTTAATAGAGCCTTCAGAGCAGCCTGACTATCACTGTGAATGGTGATGGACATTTTTGCAGTGTTCCAAGACTACAGAATCCTTGCAGCATGGTTTATTGCAACGATCTCTGTCTGAAAAACTGAGGAAAAGCTTCCAACTGGAAAACTGAATTTGTAATCACACTTGTTGGATTGAATAAGTACTCCAGCACCAGTCGATTCATCTAGTCGTAACCCATCAGTGCAACAGAGAAGCTGTGATGGGTCAGCTGGGCGTGTAGGTGGAGTGATGTTGTCACGGTCTTTGATCTGAATAGCAAAATGTCGTTCCAAATGGATAGTGCAGAAACTGCAATCCACTGGCAATGTGAGAAGATGGATATCTTCCATTGCTTGGTTGCAGATGTCAATATGACTTTTCTTGTGCCACACTAGGTAACCAGACCCCTTCCAATGGCCTAAAAATCTCAGGCGATGTGCCGTTTTTATGGCTGTGCCCTGGAGATACAGGTGCAGCGGGGGGAGGTTAAGTGGCATCTCTATTGCCCTTGTGGGGGTGCCTTTAAAGGCGCCAGTGATGTATAGGCAGGCCAATCTCTGAACCTTGCGCAGGTTGTCCTGAATATTGCACTGGTATGTTGTGCTGACTGACACTAATGAAGCATAGGTCAGGATAGGTCGGATGATCTAACAGCAAAGCCACATCATTATTTTTGGGTGTAGACCCCATGTAGGGCCAACTGCTCTACGGCATTGTGCTAGAGCAGCAGTTGCCTCCTTACGACTTGAATACGACTTGAATAGTGATTCTTCCAAGACAACTTGTTGTCTAAGATGAAACCAAGATACTTAGCTTCCTTTGATAGGCTAAGCTGGATATTGTGGAGAAAAATCGGGCTTAAAGACCATTTTCTCCTTCTTGTGAACATTACCACCACTATCTTTGCCGGGGCAAAGAGAAGGTGGTTGTTTATTGCCCATTTACCAAGACGATTAAGGATTGATTGGGCAATCAATAATGACGCTTAAACATCAGCGTATGCTTGCACATGCAGTTCTGCTGTGGCTGTTCGGTGTTTAAGCATATAACTTATCCACCGGATGACTGTTTTATTAACATGATACTTTCGCAAAGGAACTATCATGGAAACAAAAGTGGCCTTAGAGAAGGCTCCTTCAATATCCAGAAATACTCAGAGCATATTGGTTATGAAAAACCGCCTTCTCCAGTTTTATGACCATATTGTGGAGGGCATCTTCGGTAAAAAAATCCCGCTATATATGCATCTCAAAGCCCTTCATTACGAATGACATGAGACTCATGGGTCGATAGGCTTTTGCCAGTGAGTAGTATTTCTTCACTGGTTTAGGTGGGAAAACCACTCTCGCGACCAGCCATCTTTGTGGGATAAAATAAAACCCAACAGGAGAGATGCTTTAAAGATCTGAATAAAAAGCGGGCACAGAATTTCCTATCCTTTTTGAATAAGTATTGGATAGATTTCATCAGGCCCTGGGCTTTTAAACGGCTTAAATGCCTTAATTCGTTCAGCTGTAATGATGTTGTTGACTAGCGCTTCATTGCTAGCTTGAATTAAAGACCACTGTTCAACGTGGTTGGTAGATGATCCTTGATTATTTACGTTCTCTGGGAAATGTGCGTCCAGTAGAACGTGTAAGGTTTCAGATGGAGTGCTAGTGAAATCACCATTAATTTTCCGAATGTGAATTGCAGCTTTGTCAGTTCCTCATCTTCGACCGGTAGAAAATTCCACCCCCGATGGCATTGCTCTTGGGTTCATTGGAAACTCAAACCCTCCTACCACTTTAAGGTGAAAATCCATGGAGGAAACAACAGGCTACCTACGAGATAAAAAGTTTTCACATCCTGGCAAACCCACAGTAATTTGTTTAAGATATTTTTCAACAAACTGAAAAATCAAATAAAGAATTACACACTAAATTTCAAACTAAAAAAACTAGCCGAAATTGTCCAAGACTTACATTTAGATATGGATATAAACAGATTGTGTTACGTAAGTTCATAGGACAACCAATTCTGTTTAAACCAGAATTGCTGCTTTCTGTCTCGAACCCTTTGTATCTTTAAACTCTGGAAAGACCACAAATTCCTGGAAAACAGGAGCTCAAATCAAATTGTGACACCATGCTATAACTTACATATTGATAATCAGTGACACTTATTAATTTTGAATGGAATTTTTACAGATTGGTGCACATCTACACATAGTTAGATAACATTTCTCGCCTAAAGTCAGTTTACATGTAATTTTGGGTTGCTTTTCGGTATTTTGCTGGGTTATTTATAGCAATTCATATTCATCCCTGTGGTAACACAGCACTGGGATGGCATTTTCACAAATTGTCACCTAAAATCTATTCATCTTACACAAGGCAGATATTGCTTAGCTCGCTGTAATAATTGTAGCATTATAACAAAAAAATTATATTGAACAGCTCTTGTAGACCACTGATTGGGGATTGCATATTGGCGTAGATATAAATTTAAATAGCAACATAATTCTTGTGTATTGCAAATACGGTTGTCTATAATTATTAAGTGTACCGAATATACTGTGTAAATTAATTCTCTGATAACTTTGTACACTGCTGTCTTAATCTGCTACTTTCTACCACATTTCCAAAACATATGTTATACGATAAGAAAACTCAAAAATTTAAACAAATCTTAAATTTTAAAATTTTTAACAATTGATAAAAAAAAACAAAAAAAACATGAAGATTAGAAACAATTTTATCGATTGCCCATTTAAATATTTATTGGAATTGTATTTTTTTATATATATGCAATTCTATACAATGTATTTCTGCTTTGTAACTTTGAATATATTTCCTCAGGACTTAGTTGAAGTTAATGATTGTAGTAATTGGGAAAAACAAAACGGTGATCAATGGGCGAAGACTTGGACAGTGCATGGAATTGATAACGCTAATGATCTGAAACGATTTCTTCAACTTAAACCTGGGAAGGTGGGATAAAATGTAGCTTTCAATATGTCATGTATTATATAATAATATCACGAATTAGTTTGTTATATGGTAGGTTTATAAGTAAGTATTATCCATAGAATTAAAATATCAATTTTATTATTTTACATTAACATGTAAAGTGAATAGAAATAACACCTTGTTTTATGTGGATAAATATTGTTTAACTTTACTGAAATATAAATGATGTTTCACATGATAAATTTCAAATTATCCTCAAATTTTAATTTCAGATAACAAGATTATCATTGGATGCATGGGGCATTCCAGTAAGTACATCTGTGTTTGATTTGTAAATTATAACAAAGACGTTTACCAACCTGGTGGAGAGATTTTGCACTCATTTCTAAATCTCCCAATTTATCCGGATTAATCTCATATTGTCCCATGTGATATATACAACTCCAACAGATTAGTCTGGTGGTTAAGTGCGTCACCATTTAGTCCAAGGGTTGTAGATACTAAACAAGCTAGCCGGTTGTGTCCTTGGGCAAGTCACTTAACAGACATTGTCTGAACCCAGAGGAATAATGGGTTCTACTAAATTGAAAGAACATGTGACATGAAATACTGAAATAGCTCGGGTAACCCGACGGTGGGTGTGAGGTGATCCGTCGAATTCCCGTGTGTTAACCCCCTTGGTTTTTCCAATTACGGGGATAAACATGAATAACCTAGTTTATACCAACTCCTAATGTCAAACATTTTCTTTGATTATTAAAATTTATCTTATACTTCACATATGCGGTAGAAAAGCTTTTGTTACTTAGTCATAATGCAGTATTTAACAAGTAACAGACCAGTAGGCTTATATTGCGAAATCAATTAGAAGTTCAGCGATCATATTTAACATAGAAATACCATGTAACACAATACCCATATATCATTTATATCAGGCATGAGTTGCATATCATCTATATGTTACCAACCCGGCTATTTATAACCACTTGTTTATCATTAAGTCGGTAAATATTTGAAATCCATAATTTTATTTTAAGATGTATACAAAGGTTAGTAAATGCTTTTTAATAAGCCATAAAAACATCGTATATGCAACAGACTTGTAGTTCATGCACCATTGTTATAACAAAACCCAGATAAGTGATAACAAATGGGAGTTTAGTCACAGGGATTCTGGTATACAGAATTAGAGATGAGGGATATAGTTGAATATTTGCAACCGCACATGGAAGCTCTGGATGAACTTCGGTTAGATGGATGCGGACAGCTGATCGTAGGTTTGAGCCAAGCTATCAATGAGCGAGAGAACAAGGTAAATATATCGACTTTATGTTGACGTTTTAAACATGACCATTTGATTTTTTTTTAAAAACTGTTTAGACCCATTTTTACCGAGCCAAGTTTGTCACCAGGACCGTTTTTGTATAGGTCGGTATATGTATCGGCCACGTTACCATTCGGTCACACAACCGCACTCAATATTTTTTATTTAACGGGCTTAGTTTTTAAACCATAATGAGCTTGTCACCAAGACCGTTTTATTTTACTTTATTTGGTATATATATCGGTCGCGTTAACCATTCGGCCACACTTAAGTTGCTTGATTCTCGTTGGAAAATCTCAATCCCTGCTTTTTAAAATATTAAAAGTGTTTCATCTCTTATTTGTGTATTATATACTAAGAAAAAATTAATAAATTTTGTTTGGAAAACGTTGACAGGGCAAACCATGCTCAATTATGCTTTAAAACTTTGTTGATATTAGAACAGCTCGAAATAAATGATCTTAATATTAGTAATATCTCAATCCATGAGCATAAGTGGATGGGGAGTTGTTTGTTACTACAAACTACAACAAACTGTGGTTTGCCCCTATCTTTAATGTGAACTTTGTTATGCAAATCGATTTTCATATGAGCTGCATGTTAAAATGTTTCTATTCATAATTGTAATCATAAAATAAACATTTAAATTGTTACCCATGCCCCAAGCAGATTGATTCAGTTTAAATTGATGCAGATCCGTTGTAGGTATGAGAGAGTGATATAACAAACGCGAATCTTTCATCCAACTGAGCTAACAAACTTCACAACTTCGTTGAATCTTAATGTTACAACCAAGTTTACTTTCATTATTAGATGGTCTTGCATATAATGCAATCTAGCCTTGATGATGATGAGGCAAATGCTTTGGGCGATTGTCTGCGCAACATCAGTAAATTACAAATTCAGGAGCGGTGGATATCCGTACAAAGTCGCATCATCTTACGTGAAGCTGTTCAACAACTTCCTCACCCTCAAGTAAGTCAGCTTAAGGAACTTTAATTGTATATTAAATATCTTTAAACTGACCTGTTCCTAACAGCTGATTGCAACCGTTAACCATATTGCTAATATTTCTATCCACCATCTTTATACCAACCGATGCATTTGATGCACTAATGTAGTGCTCCTTTTTCACACTCCTAAATAAGTAATAAATCAAATGCATTAATGTTATGCAATTTGTGTGTTATAATAACAATATTTAATGTAAATATGCCCCGGTAAGTGTGCTTGAAACTAATAGTGTCATCTGACATTAGTGGAATTTCATTTTAGGGGGTTTTTCTTTTTCCCCTCTGGTCCATGCTTTCGGGCCACACCTTCTCCTAAAGCCGGCTCCCCCACTGTACTGGTCGCGCTTTACCGCACACTCTTCTTCAGGGCTCTAAATCGTTTAGTCTTAAATAAATTTCGATTGCTAAATATTGTTCATTTACCTAGGTTTGACGGCCGCGTCCGCTATATTCATTAATTTATATCATTTCTTTTACTGACGTGTTCTAACGAATGTTCGTTTTGCCGTCTTTTCCCGTTCCTGTATCGTGATTATATTCGTTTGCCATTTTTAAAAACTGGGGCAAAAAATGAATAAACTAAACTAAAACTAAAAACCGTCTAAACTACTGAGCTAAGTTTAGTGATGTTAATAATTAATTCGAAATTATGAAACAATATTTTTACATATTTTTTAAATGGAAATACTTGGTTCGGTTGAATATCTTGGTGATTTACTGCATCGCGTTTTGACTGAATGGTGGAAGGTTCAAAATTGGTTACTAGCTATTCGTTTTTTGTTATTTTGACCAGGCACATTGCATAC